>CM076570.1:224086445-224291624 GCA_034641835.2 Pinus albicaulis
CGTCCAACAATCCAACAACATGCATAATGTCTGGTCTAGTCCCAGTGAGATAAAGTAGACTTCCTATCATTGATCTGTATTCTGGTTGATTCACCATGGGAGAATCATCATGAGAACTGAGATTGCATCCAGTTATCATTGGTGTACTTACAGGCTTACATTCTTCCATGCCATACTTCTTCAAAATTTTCTTAAGATATTTTGCTTGTGATAGGAATATACCATCTGTAGTTTGATGCACTTGCAAGCCAAGAAAGAATGTTAGTTCCCCAAGTAAAGACATCTCAAATTCTTGCTGCATAACAAAAGCAAATTTTTGACTTAAGGATTCTTCATTACTCCCAAAAATGATATCATCAACATATACAATCACAATCAAAAGTTTGTCATGTTCAATTTTTGTGTATAAGTTGCTATCAGCAGACCCTTTTGAAAATCCTTGTTGATGGAGATATTTGTCAAGACGATAGTACCATGCCCTTGGAGCTTGTTTGAGACCATATAGAGCCTTTTTAAGTTTACAAACAAGATTCTTATCATTTCCCAAAATGAATCCCTCTGGTTGTTCTATATAAACTTCTTCTTCAAGATCACCATTGAGGAAAGCAGATTTGACATCCATTTGATATACTTTGATTTGTTGAGAACTTGAAAAAGCAAGAAACATTCTTATAGCTTCAAGTCTAGCTACAGGAGCAAAAGTTTCTTCAAAGTCTATACCTTCTTGTTGAGTGTACCCTTTGCAAACCAATCTGGCTTTGTTTCTTATAACATCCCCATTTTCATTTAACTTGTTCTTGAATATCCATTTGGTTCCAATGAAATTTTTATCATGTGGTCTTGGTACCAATTCCCAAGTGTGATTCTTTTCAATTTGATCAAGCTCTTCATTCATGGCTTGAATCCAACATTCATCTTTGCTAGTTTGATTGACATTTTGGGGTTCAATTGTGGATAGGAATGCCAAATAGCTAGAAGATCCCACAAGAGTCCTCCTTGTTTGTACACCTGATTCCTTGTTTCCCAAAATTTGAGATTCAGGATGATTCTTTTGAACATATCTGCATGGAGCTTTCTCTGATAAATCATCTTCAGGTTCTTCATTGGATCCACTGTCTATATCATTTCCATTTGATGTAGAAGGACAAAAATCACCATCATCTTCTTCTATTGCTTGTTTTTCTTCTTTAGGAGCTGTAGGAGACTCATCAATGACAACATCAATACATTCAACAATCTTTCGAAGCCTTTTATTGTAACATTTGTATGCTCTGCTTGTAGATGAGTAACCAAGAAGTATCCCTTCATCTGATCTAGGTTCAAACTTCCCAAGCTTTTCATCATTATTTTTGATAAAGCATTTACTTCCAAAAATTCTAAAATGCTTTACAGAGGGAGAATTACCATACCAGAGTTCATATGGAGTTTTGTCACTATTCACCCGAACATGTGCCTTGTTGAGAATATTTGCTGCTGTATGTGCTGCTTCTCCCCAGAACATGTCAGGAGTTCCAGAATCATCAAGCATAGCTCTAGCCATTTGTTGAATTGTTCTATTCATTCTTTCTACTACGCCGTTTTGTTGTGGAGTTCCTGCTACAGAGAACTGTCTCTTTATGCCATGTTGTTCACAAAATTCAAAGAATTCGTTTGATGTATATTCTCCTCCTTGATCAGATCTAAGACATTTGATTTTTAGATCCAATTCATTTTCCACCAGTGCTTTGAGATTTGAAATTTCTCAAATGCTTCATCTTTGTGTTTAAGCAACCCAATCCAACACATTCTAGAGAAATCATCAATAAATAAGATATAGTATTCTTGTCCACGTGGTGGCTTTTTCCTCATAGGTCCACAAATGTCAGTATGAACAAGTTCAAGAGGCCTACTTGATGATCCTTCTTTGGAATTAAATTGTACTCTAGTCTGCTTACCAAATTGGTAGGATTTGCATATGATATTTTCTGGTAGAGTAATATTGGGAAGACCACGAACAGCTTGAAGTCTGCTTGCTTTGTTGATTTGAGAGAAGCTTAGATGCCCCAGCCTTCTATGCCATAGCCAATTTTCTGAAGATTTGCTCAAGTAACATTGATCTTTGCAGTTCTTCAATACATATAGGTTTCTTGGAGTTCTTTTCCCTTTTATAATAGTTCTACCTGTATCCAAATCACGAACCACACATTCTTTTGAACTGAAGACAAATTCTGTACCTTGATCACACATTTTACTTACACTTAACAGGTTATGCCTTAATCCATCCACATACATGACATCATTAGCCTTCACCTTTTCTTTTAGATACACGGACCCTTTTCCTTTAATTATAGCAGGATTATCATTTCCAAATGTAACTTTCTTTTCCTTTTCTAGAGCATTATATGAAAGAAGTTTGCTTTTGTCACCTGTCATGTGTCTTGAGCACCCACTATCAATGTACCATTGATTTTCTTCACCTTCTGCAAATAACGCTATCCCACAATTTTCAACCTGTAATTCCTTCTTTTTCCATACTTTGGAACTTGAAGGAAAAAGTTGTTTTGGCTGGACTTTGCTCCTGCATTCAGATTCTTCATGGCCAAATTTATTGCAATAAGCACATTCAACTTCATTTTGAAGAGGAGAAAAGTTGTTATAGGTGTTCTTTTTTGGTTCAATATCCATCCTTTTCTTTCTTGCTTCTCTTGTCATGATGGTTTTATATGCAACACATTGAACAGCTTTATGACCAAAATTGTGACATGAGAAACATTGTCCATTGAAGTAGAAATTTCTGCGATCATGAAATCTTCTAGTTGAATTTACCTGTTGATTGTTGCTTCTTTGAGAGATATCCCTGTTAGTGTTCCTTGTATTGTGATGATCATGCTTTACCTGTAAAGATTCTTTATTACCTTGTTGAGTGGCTGAATGTAGTAAACCACTTGTAGCTGCTTTTAGATAATTTGGTGCTGAAGCCTGAGAGGATTCTCCGGTATATCCAAGACTTGTCTTAATCAGAGGAGATCGTTGAACCTTGATAATCTCATCTAAGGTTTCAAATCCTTTAGCAAATCTAAGATTCAGAGTCTTTACTTTCTCAAGTTCTTTTCTTAGACTTACTACTTCACATTCTAATTTTTCATTATGTTTCTTTGCTTCTTCATTCTGCCTTTTCAGAGTCTCTATGATTATTTTACTTTCTTCCAAGCATATTTTGAGTTGATTGTTTTGATCAAGAAAATCATTGTCATCTAGAGCATCCATACAAGCATCCTTATCGTCTCTAGAATTATTTTCAAATTCCATGAGAAGTCTAAGATCTTGTTCACATTCTTCTTCACTGTCAGATAACCCATCACTGTCTTCATTTGTATAGTAGCTTTTCTTAGTGCTAGACCGGTTCTTATTTTTTCTTGCTACTTATTTCTCTTTAGCAGATGTTTCTTTATAAGGACATTTTGCAGCATAATGACCAACTCTTCCACAATTAAAACATTTGAAAGGAAGCTTACCTTTGAATCTTCCGGTTCCTAGTTGGAGTCTTCTCACGAAGTTTGCCTCATCTTCTTCTGAGATATATCCTGACCCTTCCGGTTTTTTAACTTCTTTCCCTTTTGTAGAAGCTTTAAAAACAGCTTCTTTGACTTTAGATGGTCCTCCTCTCCTCATTTCGTATGCAGTCAATATGCCATGAAGTTGCACCATAGTAAGATTTTGAAGGTCCTGTTTTTATTCAAGAGCAGAAACTTTTGACTCAAACTTGGCCGTTAGTGATCTCAAAATTTTCTCAACCAAAGTGGATTCGGTTATTGTTTCTCCTAGATTTCTCATATGGTTTACAACATCATCAACACGTAAAAAGAAACCAGCAATATTCTCATCACTATGCATTTTTAAATTTTCATACTCAATTCTGAGAGATTGAAGTTTTGCACTTTTTACCTTTGCATCACCTTCATAGCTTAGGATGATTTTGTCCCATATCTCCTTTGCTGTATTTAGCTGCATGACTTTGACAAATTCTGCTTCAGTTAGACTTCCAGTTATAGCATTGACCGCTTTTTCATTTGATTCATAATTATTTCTTTCAGTTGGATCTGTTGGTGTAGCAGCTGGATATTGATATCCTTGTTCAACGATGGCCCATATATCTGCTCCCATAGACTGAAGATAGGATCTCATCCTTATTTTCCAGAAGATTAAATTGCTTCCGTTGAAGAGCGGAGGTTTGATAGATGTTGTTCCCTCGTGATTGCTCATCTTGCTTGATCTTCCTTCTAGCGGTTAAGCCTTTTCAGAAGGACCTTGCTCTGATACCAATTGTTGGAAAAATACTGAGAGGGGGGGGGGTGAATCAGTATTTAGGATTTACTAAGATCTTTTTACTTTTTCATTCTTTAATAACCCATACGCTACTTTAATGAACCATACTCGCGTATATACACGGATACCCTTTACTGAACTCGCGTATGCACAGAGATATTAATAAACAATCAATTCTTCACTTAGATCCTTGCATGTATTCATTCATAAGATGTTTATATAGCAGTAGACCTGTGCAGTAATAACAGAATGAAACATCACACAAAAGCATCACACATGAACACCATGATTTTTAGGTGGAAACCCAAGTCGGGAGAAAACCACCGCTGCCGTTGTCTCAGCCTTCAATATTTTATTATAGAGAAAAACTTCTTACAATCATGTACTAGTGCAGACTTATACCAGCACGCAGGCACCCACCTGTAGAAGGCTACAACCTTCTCTCGTTTACTAGCCTCTCTTGGAAGGGAGCTTCAACCCCCTGCTCTCGTTTACCAGTCTCACCTGGAAGGGAGCTACTACCCCCTGATCCTCTGCTGACAGAAAGCTTCTATTATCAGACTGAAGGCTTCAACCCTCAGATCCACTGCAGACCACGTTTCATCAATTTTCAAACTGGATCAAACAGCTCCAACAACTCAACCCTTCACTTATCAACAAACATACTTTGCCCAATGCTTCCAAACCGAACAGTGAAACCACTGTAATCAGTATATCAGAGATAACCCAAACTTCAGAATAAGTATGCAGAAACACATTCAACCATGAGCAACCATCATTTCAAATATCATACGCTCTTTTCTTTAGATAGATCCACGTATATACGCGCTTTCACTGAAGACAACCCGCGTATACATTCGTGCAACGTTTCAGAAAAACCCTAACAATTCATATGTGCCTTTGTTGAAATAGATCCGCGTATACACGCGCCTTCAGTGAAGAGAACCTGCGTATTGATATATAAAAGATAAACTTTGCAAAACAGACCAGATCTATGGACTTACCTAGATTTCTTCAACTTCTTCAATAGATTTGCGCCAGGTCTTCATCACTTCTTTTCAGATCATCCAAGAGTTTCACCATTTCAAGATCTAGAGATCTTGGAACTTCATTATGTTCATAGATACATTATAGAATCAGATCTATCAATTAAGAGCAAAGTTCCACCATGCAGATATGCTTCAGAGTGAAGTATTCATTAAAGCCTAGACCTCTCCACTCTCTTTGCACAATGAATTTCTTCTCCTTATATAGGTTTACCCTTTATCAATACCATGGGTCAAAACCACATTACTTTCGATGGTATTCCTCGGCGGGGTCACATAGACGAATCATTACTCAATACAATAGGTCAATACCATGGTGGTTACCCCTGGTTTTGCACTTTATGAGCGCTTTTTCCCATACGCGACTTGGCACGTTATTTCCCGCGTGCATACGCGACTTATCCTAGACAAATCCGCGTATGCCTTGAGACATACTCTTTTCATCATAGATCTAGCACATACTGAATTCCTTTCTTCATTACCTTCTGTACTCACTGTAGATACATCATTTGACAAGTTCATCAAGACATATTCTATCAAGCACAAATTCATCAAGTGGGTTGCCATCAAGGACAACACTCAGCATCATATTGCCAACATAAAATGCCTTTTTGAAATGAATTTTCATACCTTATGTTCCCTTCAAGGTTAGTTAATAAACCTTTTCTTTGCAATTTTCACTCTTGGGATTTCATACCTGGTCATCCTGCATGAATTTCCTATTCGAGTTATGTCATTCTTATCACTGTGAATATTCTCGTGCCCTTCATCGATGCATTTCAAACACAATTTCCTATCAACACAATTCTCACAGTAACCGAAATGTGTTGAGAATCACTCAGTGGGAGAACAAGGTAAGAGTAAAACTTCAAAGAGATTAATTCCAGAATCCCAACTAGGGTGCTGCTCTAAATGGACTTGAATTGGATCTTCGCTCTTCATGGACTTGCGGGATTCCGCCCTTAATGCCGCAAAGGAACTACACATATGCATTCCCAAAAATATTCTGTTAATCTGCAGAACGAAGAAGGTATGGTCATGAAAATTGTGGAGTCCTGCAGAATATTTAAGCTTTACACCACGAATTACCATGCAACACAGTGTAGAAGTCGTTGTGTCCGTAGATTTAAAGTTAATTCAAGCTTACAAAACTCTTGTGCTCAAACAAACCGATATTTTTTGTCTCTTCTCATCATACCATACTGGATTTCAAATTTTGCTCAGAAATATTTTGAACACTGAATAAATACCTGATACCAAAATTTGTTGCAGTGATGAAGGGAACACATTAAAAATTGGATGTAATGAAAAAACTCCTGAAAAATTCTTGATTACTCCCCTGTATCACTAAAAACCCCATTGCTCTATTTAGTGTTGTTGTAATCGATTGTTTCAAAGCATGCTTCTTTTGATGGACCACGTCTACCACATTCTGCTCCTCCTCCTAATGGATATCGACCAGCATAATCCGGGCTCTACCACAATCTTATGGTAGAAACCTATATAAAACAATAAACACAGGTCGCAATATATATATACCTGAGGGTATCTATCTTTGGTAGCCTATTTGTATTAACAATTCAAAACACATAATCAAGGGGGACACATCATTCTGATGCAAATTCCAGCATAAAGGTTAATGGAATTCTCATCAGTAAGATTGTGTTAGGTATAAATGAGCAAATGCCAACTAGGCATGCCCTTGCATTGAGGCTACGCTGCTAGCACAATTGTGAATTTGAACCACCGTTATATAATAACAAAATACAAAATACATAGTGAAAATTCTACAACCCTCTTATCCAATAGCACAACAAAACAGTGAGATCCTCACATGAGGATCCAACGTCAACACTGGTTTCGGCAATTTGGGTTCACCTACCATTTATCATTTCAAGCGGTCTCAATCCTCGACATTCATGATCAATATTGCACTATTCGACTGTCATTCCATGCATGACAATCTCAGCATTCAACACCCACGGTTTCCTGCACCATTTTCTTGCCAGTCCGTGTTGTCTCCCATCCAACATTCGCATTCACATTACAAGCTTTTCAATCTGCTTTCCATTTCAATTCTCCACAACCTGCATCCGTTGCTAATTTTTTGCCCCTTTTCACTTGGAATTATTCACACTCTTTCAAAGCACACACTAATTCAACTAATGCACAATTGCACTCATCTTTCATCCACGGCTACACTGATTAGATCTTTGGGCTTTGGTAACAAAATGATGCAGATCCTCTGCAACAGATCAGAAAAATGATACAGTGCCTCTGCAACAAATCAAAAAAATGTGTGGAAAAAATAGAGACCACCAGTTCTTTGGATATTAAATGATACTTTGCATAATCTTCAAATACAACCACTAAGATTCAATATATAATATATAATGTGGATCACACAACACATATATTCCAAACAATACTATATGCACTGAAATCCTCTTTCGAGGATCCCATATCAAACCTGCTCAATTACCGTTGAACCGCACTCACACATACCATGCGTAGCTACTTCCCTGTCACATATTAATGCCAGAATTTGACTTGGCACCATGATTTTAATGCCTTGTCACAATAATTTGCAGAGAAAAAAACACTAAATTCATACATAACCAAAATATTATAATTTACACTTGTTCATTCAACTATACACACCATTCCTACTCTACGCTCTTTTTTTCCTTTTTTGTCCTATTCCATCTCTATGCATGTTCTCCATCCTCACACAAAGCTTCATATTTATACATAATTGTGGATTAATTTGAATCCATGATTTCCTCCACAAATAACTCAATCAAATCCTAAAATAGCTTTATCCCTCCTTTGACTCAACTAAGTTCCTTTTAAGGAGTTCATAATCCCTAAGATATCTATACAACCCCACTCCATTCATATTCTCAATTATGAGAGAATATTTACAATAAACCTCACACTCAGATTTTCTTCTTAATTTATTTAAAATGCACATAATTTATAAAATAATTAAAAAAAACATCACCCCCTAAATCACCCAAATACAAAATGAAAATTTAGCAGGATGCTCCTACATTAGTTATAAGGAAGTAACAATTACTCACAAACTTAGATATCAACCCTTTTCTTCCTTGTCATCTTGTTTTATGCGCTAAATGGGTTCATTTTCTTTTCTTTTCTGCAAGAAAATAGTTTAAAAATAATATTTAATGCTAAATTGTTTATTTATTGTACCTAATGATAAAAAAATTCATTAATTACATATTACATTTGAAGCACGTTGTTGTTGAGATGGCTCCTCCCGCGATGCAATTTTGTCCATTTGTTTGACCATCTCCTTGTACACCTTTTTGGACATTCCTATTGGCATATTTCTAATATCAGCTCGTTCATCTTTTGAAATTTTCATAATCTTCCCGAAAATGTAACATGACAATAAACTATTTAATTTTTATATTGATATATGAAAAGTAAATATAACAAAAATGATATTTATAAATAATTCTAGACAAACATTTATAGGAATATCACTTTTTCATTCCTTCTTTTTTGTTGTTGTATGTTTTTTCTATTAAAAGCCTAACATGTCTCATTGACCAATTCTCTGGAAACTCTTCCTGTAGTTTAGATAAAATTTGGTTCTTGGAATCATTGGATTCATTTTTGTATTGTAAGTGGAAATAACGTCTATACATTCGTTCCACTAGATCCCTCAAACTTTTGTAAAAGTTCCCCCCCCTTTCATTAACCTCCAACACCACTCTAGATGAGCTAAGGAGCAATTCATTTTCATTTGCATGTTCTATTTTTTTTCTTTTCTTAGAACAACATTCCTTTTCTGAGTTGTTGGTCCCTGTAGAACATTAAACAGATGTGAATTAATATATTATTTGACACATGTTATCTAACAATTTTAAGTATATTATTAATGAAAATTAAAAAAAACTCACATTGGATCGATAATATTTTTTCATTCACCTGATTCATCCTCTTGCAATTTTTCCATCAAGATTTTACGCTCTTCTGGTCTTAGATCAGAAATAATCTTATCGAGCTTCGTCATTTTGTGGCTCTGCATGATACACAGTAAACAATACATATTAGTTAAACTTACATATAGTTCAAAAATATTTTTTTTTTGTTAAGAATTTACAAATAACTTGCCTTTTTTAATTTTCTTGATGTGTTATCAGTATTTTTGTTACTTGATCTCTTTTCATCCATTTATTTATCAATATGAAACATGTACCATATCATTCATTAATATATTTTATAAATAAATTGTCAACTTTTCAAGTAAATTTTTTTTTTCAAGGAACTTATGCGCCATTCATGGTGTACGCACCGATGTCGGTGCGTGGGTGTCATATAAATGCACTACACAAGGAATATAATAGACCGTACGATGCTCTATGTCAACAAGAAGCACTGGTGCATTAAATATTAACCACCGCACTGATTAACACAGAGAAAATAATAAAAATCTTCCAAGGTTAGTTTTTGTAGAATAAATGCCCCCCACAAACAAGGGACCACCATACGGTGATCTCTGTCAACTAGGAGACCTGGTGTGGTGCATTATATGTTACATGGTGCACCAATTAACATAATAAAACATTTTTTTGTGAAACAACACGTTCACGGTGCGCCATAATGAAATAGCGCACTGGTGCCCTATTTTACATATGACCCACTGATTAAAAAATAAAAATAAAAATTTTATCATAGTACTTTCACGGTGCGTTGGGATAATACAGCGCACTGGTGCACTAGGTTACACAGGGCGCACCGATAAAAATAATAATCTTTTTTTTCAAAATTTCACGCAAAGGCCTACATGGATTGGGATCCTACTATGCAAGTTGTCCCGTGGGTTGGATGTCTTCGACCTATATACATAGTAATACAAAAGCCTTATATATCTAAAATGAAAAGCCCTAATTCTGAAATCACATAAACAGGGAGAAGAAAGGGAAGAAACAAAAAGAATTTAGGGTTTAGGGTGAAAATGGTTTTTTTTTTTTTTTTTTTTTTTTTTTTTTTTCTGAAAATGAAAAAGAAATTGATTTTTTTTTCTTACTGCGTAAAAAAAACTACAGAAAAGGTAAAAAAAAAAAAAACTTTAATCATGAGATCGTTTGAAATTCTATGCTACAACGTTTGAATCACCAGAGGTTTTGAATTTTGATTGTCTGAATACTTCTGTTTGAACGTATTTTGTTGCTCCACAATGCTCTCATGCGCTATTGCTCTAGGTATGGCTCCTGCCAATCTTTGGCTGAATTTTTTGAAAAAATAGTGAAATAATGAAAAGTGTTTAGTATTTAAAGAATTGCTTTATGAAATTAGATTTTTGAAAATATTTTTCCGCCCATTTTTCAATTTACTGATTTTTTTTTTCACTTAAAGAAAATAGAGTTACGCTTTTTTTATTTGCAGTTATTCGTTGCCGGTGCATCACTTAATATCACCGCAACGGTGTGTCCATTTATATCATGACACCGATGCGTCTGTTTATATCACATTACCAGTGCGCATTAACAAAAAACGCACCGGTGCGGTGATCTGTATATTAGCACCGATAACAAGAAGTCCATTTTTAATTCACTGAAACTACTTGTAGGTGTGTGCACACAAAATTATTGTTGATTTTTATCGAATGTAGGGAGAAAATATCATAATTATATGGAATGGAAAATTCTTCAAAATCCAGCTCATTCCATAATATTTCTTAAAGTCCATCGCAGAGTTCTCCCTATCCATCTCGAGACGTAATATTAACTTCAGATTTTATTTATATTTTCATTATCTAATTGAATTTGCGTTTTTATCCATGTCAATCATGCACAACTTAATTAAATTTATAATGTATATAAATTTATAGGTTTACATAGATTCAGAATCGAGTTCAGATGCACAAAATATTCAAACATCAGCTCCAAAACATCGGAAGCTCTTATCAGGAGCAGCATACTGCAAGGCGCATTTGGTAGATGAAAATGGACAGATGTTTCACCTTGCCAATTGCAACAATATTGTATCTTCTAGCCACAATCCTGGGACATTAATGATGGTAATAATATAATTGTTTGGTAGATTGATTAATGTAATTATTTCAATGTCAAACCAATTAATCATGTAATATTGTCAACGTGGTTACTAATTGATATCATATATTTTGTACTAATCATGTTCAATTTTTTTTTTTTTTTAATTATTAGGATTCTAGTGATGATGAGCAACCTACATACCATCTTCCGTTGCACCCCATGACAATTTCAAATTGAGAGAAGATTGAATTAAGAGAAAAAAATGAAAGGAACGATACCAAGAAAGGTTGAATCAACCACTGATTCAATTCCCGCTATGTCCAAATTCACCAATTAGGAATGACTAAAACAATATTAGTTCTTCACAAGCTAGCAATGGAGGCAATCAAAAAGAGGTTGGTATGGATTATTACTTAAGGGATACGACTACCATGGAGAGAATGTTGTTAGATGCATTCCAAAACGATGATTAGCTACGGGATGATGCTTATATCGCTCACACTTTTTTTGAATGCCTTAAATTTGTTTCCACCACCCCTCTCTTTGGACCTGGCGGTCAGTCAAAGTTTACCCAGTTGGGGACAACGATGTTATAGTAAAACTTGAAAGCAAATATTGGCTTGTCGAATGCATGTTTCTCGGAAATTTTGAGGTAAGTTACCATAAAGTCCTCCCTTATATATTTGAGAAATATAATCAATACAGTACAATGAATATTACAAATGGTAAATTTTATGAACGTTAATAACCATATCAGCATTAATTTACATTTATTAATATATTTTTCCATGATCAGCAACTACAGTTTATTCAAAAATAAGGTTCTTCCTAGTGATAATGTCTTTCTTGGTAGCTGTGAAGAGGCAAAGAAATTGTTAAAAATGTTGGGTGTTGAGTACATATCATATCATGCATGTCCAAATGATTGTATTCTATATAAAGGATAATATGCAGACAAAGAGATATGTCTGAAATGTGGGCATGACAGGTATGATAAATCAAAAAATAAGGGTAAATCACGTACTGGCCCTCCTTTTAAGATATTGAGGCATATGCCTATAATCCAAAGGATTAAAAGGATATTCCATTGAAAAGAATTAGCTCTATTGCAGGGATGCCATGCATCACACAGAAGTGAGTTTGGAGTTATGCGAATCCCAATTGATTCAATAGCCATGAAGCATATATAGGATACATGGCCCGAAAAATTCAAGGATGAAGTACGAAGTCTACGACTCAGCATAGCCATGGATGGAATCAACCCATATTCCCTCCAAAACACCAACTATTATGTTTGGCCTATAGTAGTGATCAATAACAATATCCCCCCATGGTTGTCCGTGAAGAATGAAAATATTATGTTGGCTCTCATAGTCCCTGGTAGAAGACAAGTGAAGAATATGGATGTCTACTGGTAGATGAATTGAAGGAATTATCGGATGGGATAAATGTATATGATGTAACAAGACCCATCGCAACAGAGAGGAGTTTTACATTGTATGGAATATGTGCTTACACGACAAATGATTATCCAGGCTTAGGAGTTTGCTCTAGTAAATTACATGTTTAATTTATTGATTTGTTTATATACGTAACAATATTCTTTCACGTATTAGTTATTTAATTCATTGTAATTTCTCTGATCTTCATGATATTATTTAATGTGCCATGCATATTAATTGTATACAATAATCTCACAGGTATTGTAACAAAAGGGTATTTTGGATGTAAATTTTGTGGAACTTCTCTGAAAGATAGATGGTCCAAGGACCTATGAAAGCCAGTGTATGATTGCTCCAAGGTATTCCTCCCAGAAGAACACCCTTACAAAAGAGCAGCATGTGCTTTCAATGGTAAATGAGAGAGAACCTAAAGGCCTCCAATAATGACACCGGCTGAATGGCTTAGAGCATATGAGAGAGAGAAGGAGAAGGAGTTCATAGAAATGTTTAATTCAAATGGGGAGCCTATGTTCAATGATCCATAATTCTTCGACACCTATGTTGAGAAATTTCCCATTGGGATGATATAACCTCCCATATTGGGAGCATCTTAAGATTACCCACTTATTAGATCCCATGTATATATTTAAAAAAAATTCATCTTATTTATGGAGGCACATATCATCGAAACAAAGTGAAACATTGGCTGTTAGGAAAGATCTTATTACTTCAAAAACTAAAAATAAACATTGGCCAAGAAGATTATAAAGTAAGGGATCAGAGGCAGGCATTGGTCCCTCTAATTCATGGTTTTTCAAAGAAGGTGATGTCCCATGTATTTTAAAAAAGACGATATTTATTTTGAAAAGAAAGTTATAATGGGTGTGAGGGTGCCAACTTCATACGGGTCTTCACTACGATGCTGCTTCACCGTGGATGACCATTTTTCGGGGTTGAAATCGCATGACCATTTGAATCTTCTAAGAGTACGTATAATGTCAAAAGCATGATTTTATTATTTGTTATATTAATAAATTTTATCCCATGCGGGGATCATAAAACATAACTAATTTTGTATATTATTGCACGTGTTTATAACTTTGCAGTGTCATTATCCTTTGTTCGTGTGTGGGTGTGTGAAAGATGAATTCCCTCAAGACCTAGGACATGCCATATCTAAATTATCTACATTTGTACGTTGGATCACGCCAAAGGAGATTCATGTTGCTAGCATTCCACTGTGGCGTCAAGAGATAGTTGAGATTGTTTGTATGTTTGAGAAGGAACTACTGACGATTTTCATGGACTTACAGGTTCATCTTCTAATCCACCTAGTAAATGAGGTTGAATTAGTTGGGGGGGTTTCTTGTTGTTGGATGTTCTTCTTAGAGAGGTACATGAAGAAATTGAAAGGTTTTGTTCGACAAAGGGTAAAACCCGAGGGGTCTATGGCAGAGGGGTACATATCGTATGAGTCCTTCTATTATGCTAGTGATTACATCAAGAAAATTGACAACAGACCAAGTGCGATGATTTGGGACGATGAAAGGGATGAAGACAAAAGAGAAGGGGAGTTTCTCCAAACGAGTGGAAAAAAGTGCTTGATAAAGAGTAAGCGACTTATAATTTTTCAAATTTACACAAAGTAAATATTCATGTTGAACTTCAATATGATGTATAATTTTATCTCTAAGTACTATATAATGTTAGTTTGATTTCATCAGCAAATGCACAAATTGAAGCAATCAATAAATTCGTTCTTTACAATTATGAAGTGACACAACCATGTGTCACATTGTACGAACAAAAGAGGATGAAATGGGATAGTGACAGGAAATAATTCAGATGGTTGAATGGTAGAACTGTGCCTTATCAAGATTATTTAAAAGAAAATATGCCAAAAATATGCCCCAACAATTGGGTTGTTGACCAAGTTAGAGAGAAATATGGTGCAACCGGTCGTTACCCGCGTGCTGAAGAGGATGCGCTAAACGTAGGGATTGGGTGCAGAAACTCAGTAATAGTCTATTTAATTTATATGTAAATTTGAAACTTATAAGACATCTATATT
Source organism: Pinus albicaulis (assembly GCA_034641835.2). NCBI lineage: Eukaryota > Viridiplantae > Streptophyta > Pinopsida > Pinales > Pinaceae > Pinus > Pinus albicaulis. Next base: position 224,101,339 of record CM076570.1, read on the forward strand.
TCATATTTTAACTCTTAGGTTATTATAAGACACAAGACACTATGATTTTTTTAACTTTTTTATAATAGGTGCATTTGTTCCCATCTATGTAGGAATATGGACACTATTTTCACACAGAAAATGCCGATGCTGGAAACATCACACAAGACTATGAAGTGGAAGTCGAGTTCGATCAATCTAGTTGATCTAGCCATCGTGATCAAAGCATAGTACGAGGGACGTTAGGTTACGTCAGAAAGATACAAGAGATCATTGAAGTAGATTTCTATTCTTTCCAATGTGTTATTTTTAGGTGCAAGTGGTGGGACACCTTTTATCGGAATAATGTAAAGGAAGATAGCGATAGTAGGCTGATATGTATCAACTCTAGAAAGATGTGGGATGAAGCTAAGGAGCCCTATGTTTTCCCCAAACACTGCAACCAGGTGTTTTTTTACCCAGATGTGTTGGATAGGGATTCGTGGTTCGTATTGAGGCATGACCCTAGATCAAAACATATTTTTGAGAACAATAGTGTTATCATGCCATGCGAGGTGGAAGATAATGAGGGTGATCATGAGAACCAAGAGGGATATGGTACATGTGTTATTTAACCAATGTTTATACTTTTTAAAATGGGGTTTTTGAAACATTATAATATGTATTTTGAATTAATTGGTAATTTGCATTGTGTTAATGTTAAAATCAATATTTCACTTGATAATTTGCAATTATGTTGATCTCAAAAACAATGTCGTACTGTATAAAGTTTTTTTTTTGTATGTAACATCATAATAAAATAATGATAATTCTAAAGGACATGAATTTATTTGCATTATTTTCTAAACTTTATTATGTTACAATAATTCATATTATTATAGATTTATTATTTTACAATTATTTAAAATTTTACAAATTTACAAATTTAAAATTTTTAATAAAATCATTTCACCTTAATACAATTAAAATTTTCACTTTAATACAATTAAAATTTTACAAATATTTTACATACAGTTACAATTAAAATTACAATTACAATTTTAGAATTTTACATACAATTACAATTACAATCAATTCACAGTAATACAATTAAAATTTTACAAATATTTTACATAGAATTAGAATTACAATTTTACAATTTCACGTACAATTACAATTACAATTTTAGAATTTTACATATATACAATTACAATTTTACAAATTTAAAATTTACAATTAAAATTACAATTTTACAAATTTACATATATACCATTAAAATTACAATTTTAGAATTCTACATACAATTACAATTACAATTACAATTTTACAATTTTACATATTTACAATTACAATTAAAATTTTACAAATATTTTACATACAACTACAATTTTAAAATTTTACATACAATTAGAATTACAAATATTAAATTTTTACAATATCATGATCATTTAATATTAAATTAATTAATAAACATCACGTTCATGAAAACCATCATACAAACATCATATTTGACTAAAAAACACATTCAAATTTGGTAACATCATCGTGATCATGATCATCTAACAAAACACAGTTAACATTCTATAACATCATCACAACACAAACATCAAATATACATCCCATGTGAAATAACTGCTATCACATACACATCTATCTACAAGATGCACATTAAATGAACATATCTAACATGACCTAACAATATACACATCATGATGATCACCAACATGTAAATTAAGTACAACTGCAACATGAACATAAAATACATGGAATATATATATATATATATATATATATATATATAACTGAATAATGTCAAAAATATACAACTGTAATATAAATGTCATGGATCAGCTGGTGGTACATCATTAATAACAGTACTAGTCAAGGCTTGCTCAGTCAATGGTGCAACCTCGACAAGCTCAGATACATGTTGATCATCACATGCGTGCTGATCTGGATCAACTGTCGGCTACTCATCATGATGACTCAACATGGTTGATGGTCCAGCCTGCTTATGATCATAAATACTATTGGATGTTGCAGGCTGCTGACTGGACGTGGCTGATGGTCCAGCCTGCTCTCCATGATGACTGTTGCTCAATGCTAGTGGAGGCTTCTCATCTGGCGTTGCACGAGGTGAATGATCATCAGATGATGCGTCGCTGCTCATGGACTGTCGATCACATGCTGTGTCTTGACCATGCCTATAACGTGCAACGATCCTCCCCGACCACGTAACTAAGGTCGTAGCTCCTACGACATGCTGAATCAGCATGTACATGTCACACGACATGCCTCTCCACATATGTAACAACCTACCATCGGCTTCTATGTCTCTCACAGTAGTGGGCCTGATGCTTGCCTCAATAATCAATGCAGTGAGTTGGTCACCCAACTCCATCCTGTATCTGCTATCAAGCCTACTGCGCCTAGGAAAAGGCGGTACTGGTGCACCAGCAGGAGCAGGTCTCTCTGCACCAGCCTCTTGATGATCCTTGACATCTGGCATACCCTGATCATCATCAAGATCCACACCTGGATCATGTGGTGGTGTTGGCATGTCCTCACCATCAAAAGACCCAATGTATGAAAAATATATACAAGTACACAACAATAATTAGACAATTCCATTACACAATTTAATAAAAACAAGTTAAAGAACATGTTAGAATAAATTTAAATAAAATAGTAATATTACCTCTATCATCCGACGACTCATCTTCTATGAAGATGATGTTGGCACACCCTCGCCAATTCAAACCAGCATAAAGACAGGGGACCATAATGAAGGGATGCTCATCAACACTGGCTAGTAACTCCAATGCATCATGTGATATCCTCACTGGAAACACAGTCTTGCCCCTCTTGGGCATCATATGCCCCCACATGTGCATTCATGCCTTGAACATCGACCTACGAGGCTGTCGAGCAAAAGTAGGCCTCGTCTCTAGAAACATCTCAAAAAATAAATAAAAAATATCTGAAGCAAAAGGGAAGTTAACCCTCCCTTGTGCATTAGTACGACATCTATCTAAGATTGTACAGAACTGTCGCAAAAAAATGGCAGACCACCTGACAAGTCATGGATCCTATACTAAAGAATCAACATAATAGAGAAGCGAGCAACTGATGCATTTCCCGTCACTGGTGTTGTGTGAAATGGTCGAAATCAGAAGTGAGAGGCACTTCACCTCCTCACTACCAAATGCACCAATACATAACTGACCTTCAAAGACCTGAAAAACTGAAGGAGATAATATATCTATGCTAATGTATCTCTGGGAGTACACCAACTGACTCCCTGCTGCATAGCCAACTGGAACCTCTTTAAACGAGGGAAAATCCACCCCTTTTTTCGATAGCCCTATAATGAAATATATTTCCTACTCAGTGGGCACGTACCACTGGTTAGGACCAACCCGGAAAGCTTGTAGGTGGGCATTCCACTTGCGGATAAGATGTCTCAAAATACACCATGGCCCTGTTGTTGCTGTTGTTCCCCGTCTTCTCTCCTTTCACATCTCTTAATGATTGACATATTAAATACAATTTTTTTTTTATTAAATGAGACATGTATTTAGGAATATACATATATAATTTTTTTAGGGAAAAAAAACAACTGGTGTGCCACAAAAAATAGGCATGCACCGGTACCTGTGCGTCTTTTTTTGTCACACACCGGCGGTGGTGCACCAGAAAATGTTCAATGCACTGGCGGCAATGCACCTAAAAATTTTCAGCGTACCATTGACTATGGACGGTTTTGGGAGTGTGGTGTGCTGACTAAAATCACGCCCAGGGGCGTATAGTTCGGTCAGCGCACCGACCTCCTAAAATCATTACATAGTCAACGGTGCGGTCTTTTACCAGGCCGCACCATTGACCATGTCGAAATGCAGAATACAGTGTGCAAACAAAAATCCCTGCCCCGGGGTGGATATTTAAGTCAACGCACTGCATTTCCGCTATTCCACATGGTCAACGATGCGGCTAGGTAACTGATCACACCGTAATTTTTTAAAAATTTAAAAATAACACAGTGCGCCTTCGGTACTGCCTCGAAACCAGTGCGGATACCATTCGCACTAGTTGCGGCGCAGCCTGTAAATTTATAGGCAGCACCGCGAACCGGTGCGAGCTGAACGGCTCGAGCACACCAAATGACAATTTTTTTTTCTTTTAAATGGTTAATTTTAAGGTAATTTGAAATTCTAATCCGCTAAAAGGCTTAATTATGGAAAAAAAAGAAAAATACCTGTACATTTGGCCGTTGAGGAGGCATATTGGCTGTAGAATTTGTAAAAGAAAAATTTCCCACCGTTTTGCAAAATTCAACCTGGAGATTGGTGGGCAATGCAAAGCAGCAGTGCATGCAATGGGTGCAATGGGAGCACCAATGTCAGGGCGGCTCAGACAAGGATAAATTGCACCGGTGCTTGAGAGCTCTGGAGCACTGAGAAAAGTGAAAAATGCGGTTTTTTTTGTCGTAATGTTTTTTTATTTAACCCTGTTCTGGTGCGCAGAGTTTTATAGGCACACTGGTGAGGTTACTTAAGACCGCACTGGGCAGTTTTTGTTTTGGCGCGAGGGTTTTATGATGCACCGATGCGGAATATTTGTAAATCATTGGTGCGTTACAGTAATAAGATGCACCGGGCGGGTGTGTACGGAGCGCACGGTGTCTAGTGTGCCAATGTTTTGGGGGCACTGGTGCTTTCTCTTGTTGAATGCACCGGTGCGGTTTAGGATGATAAGCGCACCAAACTAAAAACATCCGCAAAAACCTCCACCCGGCAACCTCCTCTAGTAACCTCTGCTAGAAATGAATGTCTGGGGTATTTTTATAAGGGGTTCCTCAAAAAAATCTGCTAGAGGGTATTTTCCTTGTAGTGCAAATTCTTGAGTATGTATATTCCTTTAAAGAAACCAATTTTCTTCGAAATTTTTTATCAATATATAGTGAATTTACAAGGCCAAAGCCTTAGATAAATTCTTGTGTGAAACAGTAAGATGGTTATCGACTTCCATTTGGGAATACTCTCAGGGTCTTTCCCTTTAGGAATAAACTAAATGAATCCTACGTTAATGACTGACCCTCAAAGCTTTGTATGAACTAGTATTTCCTTGCAAAGATTGAGAAGGGAAAGAAAAACAAAATCTCAAGTAGTCTTGGAAAATTCACATGGGTCTCATATAAGGTAGTTGATTGTCATCAACCATCACCATTAAACCTTCTATCATCTCTAATAAATACTAAAACACCACATATTCTTTATTTTTTCAAAAATATTGTATGAGAAACAATGTCAATGCAAATCTACATGGCCACTATACATGTTTGAGCCAATCCTTGATATTTAAAAAAAAATTGATATTGGCTAACAAATCCCCTATAAATTTTCTCCTAATTAGTTACTCCTCTGATCAAATTTTGTAGGGGCCTATTTTTTTTAGAAATATCATTTATAGTTTTATAGTAAGAGTTTTGAAAAGACAATTGTGGGTCAACCTAAATTTTAAAGTTGCAACATCAAGAAAAACTCTAGGAACCTCGAGCTTATTGAATTTCATCCACCTTCAGTAATTTTTAATTCCTAACATCTATTGCCTACTCTACTTCATCACATGGGGTGAATTGAAACCATCAAGAAACTTCTTCAATTCTTTCTTTGTTTCTTTATGGAACAAATTATACGCCATTGTCATTTTCTGACCAAATTACTAAATGAATGTTGTACCTCAACCAATGTCATTGTTCCCCAGGCAATCCAACCCTCTTCCCCTTGTGGTTTTGGAAAAAAATTCTAAATCCACATACCAACTTGGATACATCCTAAATGTTTCAAATGAATACATTGAGAAAGCATTCAAGTTGTTATGTTGTGCTGCAAATGGGAGGCATTGAGAAAGTACCATGAGTTTGGTATTTTCATCTTGGCCATTGCATGAGATATAGAGAGAAAAATGGGTTGATGGTATATAAGGGTAACATCCCACAACACTTCCACTAGCTTACCCCTCAATAGTGGGAAAGTATGGTATCATTCTCTAATAACATTAATATGTCAAGGCACTTCTAAATCTCTTATTGATAGCCTTGATGTTAAATTAGGTGAACCAGCGCTTATAGATTTTCCTTCTTATACTTGTTGTGATTGTAGAGGAAAATATAGTGTTAAGGCCATTCCAAGTTATACATTCCCTTTGAGACATGTAAATAGGTTTAACTGAAATTGTTTCATCCTAGGAATCAACATTATTAAAATCTCCACACATTGATGAATACGATTTTGAAAGGTATTTAGCTAACCAAATCAACAAAGTTGCTCTCTCATTTACTTTAACTCGATGCATACATATTATAAAGGCCACAAACCTTGTCTTCTATATTCAAAAGTACCACACCACTCTATCAGATGGGTTGGCCCATGATCAATAATACAAGTTCAAAATTTATGCGAGATAAAGATGCCCCACCATCCCCCTCCTATCATCTTCTTCATGTAAACAATGCAACAAAGTCACACCTAATCAAATATAGTGCATGTTTGTGTTCAAATAAAAGATAGTTACTTTTACTTTATTTATACATGAGATACCTAACTTGAAAGCATTGAGAATTCAACAAATCGTGGCCTTAGTGATTGGTTTGTAATACACCTTACATTCTCATGATGCCACCTTCATATAGAACATTCCACTAAAACATCCATCTTCTCTCTCTTTTTGTCCATTAAAGATTTGTAAGGGTGTGAGGTCACACCACCTCTCTCCTCAAGTGAATTTATTACTCATCCATCAAGAGTAGATTTCTTTGGTATTATATGTACATATTCAACCTCGTTTGAAGCTTATGTATCTAACCTTGAATGAGGAGATATCATGTAGAATATGATTCAAGACTTGATTAAAACCAAATTTATAAATTTAAAACAAGATCAAAATTCATGTTTACAAATTTACAAATTTAAAATTTTTAATAAAATCATTTCACATTAATACAATTAAAATTTTACAAATATTTTACATACAGTTACAATAAAATTACAATTAAAATTACAATTAGAATTATAATTACAATTACAAATTTACAATTTCACATACAATTACAATTACAATTTTAGAATTTTACATAAAATTACAATTACAATTTTACAATTACAATCAATTCACAGTAATACAATTAAAATTTAACAAAATATTTTACATAGAATTAGAATTAGAATTACAATTACAATTTTACAATTTCACGTACAATTACAATTACAATTACAATTACAATTTTAGAATTTTACATATATACAATTACAATTTTACAAATTTAAAATTTACAATTACAATTACAATTTTACAAATCTACGTATATACCATTACAATTACAATTTTAGAATTTTACATACAATTAAAATTTTAGAATTTTACATACAATTACAATTATAATTACAATTTTACAATTTTACAATTTTACATATTTACAAATACAATTAAAATTACAATTACAATCATTTCACAATAAATTAAATATTACAATTACAATTAAAATTTTACAAATATTTTACATACGATTACAATTTTATAATTTTACATACAATTAGAATTACAAATATTAAAATTTTACAATATCATGATCATTTAATATTAAATTAATTAATAAACATCAGGTTCATGATAACCATCATACAAACATCATATTTGACTAAAAACCACATTCAAATTCGGTAACATCATAGTGATCATGATCATCTAACAAAACACAATTAACATTATATAACATCATCACAACACAAACATCAAATATACATACCATGTGAAATAACTACTATCACATACACATCTATCTACAAGATGCACATTAAATGAACATATCTAACATGACCTAACAATATACACATCATGATGATCAAAAACATGTAAATTAAGTACAACTGCAACCTCGACAAGCTCAGATACATGCTGATCATCACATGCCTGCTGATCTGGATTAACTGTCGGCTGCTCATCATGATGACTCGACATGGTTGATGGTCTAGCCTACTCATGATCATGAGTACTGCTAGATGTTGTAGGCTACTGACTGGATGTGGTCGATGGTCCAGCCTGCTCTCCATGATGACTGCTGCTTAATGCTAGTGGAGGATTCTCATCTAGTGTTGTGTGGGGTGAACGATCATCAGATTATGCGTCGCTACTCGCAGACAGTCGATCACAAGCTCTGTCTTGACCATGCCTATAACGTGCAACGATCCTCCTCGACCGCGTAACTAAGGTCGTAGCTCCTACGACATGCTGCATCATCCTGTACATGTCATGCGGAATGCCTCTCCACATATGTAACAACCTACCATCATCTTGTAAGTCTCTCATAGTAGCGGGCCTTATGCTCACCTCAATAATCCTTGCAGTGAGTTGGTCACCCAAATCCATCCTATATCTGCTATCAAGCCTACCGCGCCTAGCGAAAGGCGGCGTCGATGCACCAACAGGAGCAGGTCTCTCTACACCAGCCTCTTGATGATCCTCGACTTCTGGCATACCCTGATAGTCATCAGGAACAACACCTGGATCATGTGGTGGTGCTGGCATGTCCTCGCCACCAGAAGACCCAATGTCTGCAAAATATATACAAGTACACAACAATAATTAGACAATTTCATTACACAATTTAATAAAAACAAGTTAAAGAACACGTTAGAATAAATTTAAATAAAACAGTAATATTACCTCTATCATCTGGCGGCTCATCATATGTGAAGAGGATGTTGGCACACCCTTGCCAATCCAAACCAGCATAAGGATAGGGGACCATAATTAAGGGATGCTTGTCAACAATGGCTAGCAACTCTAGTGCATCATGCGATATCCTCACTGGAAACACAGTCTCACCCCTCTTGGGCATCATCTGCCCCTACATGTGCATTCGTGCCTCGAACATCGACGTACGACGCTTCCAAACAAAAGTAGGCCTTGTCTCTAGAAACCTCTCAGAAAATAAACAAAAAATATCTGAAGCAAAAGGGAAGTTGACCCTCCCTTATGGATGAGTACGATATCTATCTAAGGTTGTACATAACTGCTGCAAAAAAATGACAAACCACCTGACAAGTTGTGGCTCCTGTACTAAAGAATCAACATAATAGAGAAACGAGCAACTAATGCGTTGCCCGTCACTGGCGTTGTGTGAAATGGTTGAAATCAGAAGCGAGAGGCACTTCACCTTCTCACTACCAAATGCACCAATACGTAACTGACCTTCAGAGATATGAAAATATGAAGGAGACAGTATATCTATGCTAATGTATTTCTGGGAATACACCATCTGACTCCCTGCTACATAGCCAATTGGAACCTTTGGGAACGAGGGTAAATCCACCCTCTCCTTAATAGCCATGTAATGAAATATATTTCCTACTCAGTGGGCATGTACCACTGGTTAGGACCAACCTGGAAAGCCTATAGGTGGGCATTCCACCTACGGATAAGATGTCTCAAAACAGACCATGGCCCTTTCGGGAAGTACCCTCCTCATAGAACTTGAGGAGGCCTACCTGCCTTAGGAGCCCCTGGGTAGCTACTACAATAGGGAGAGGGTACGCATCCCTCTCCCTCTTTTGTTCCTCCCACAGGTGAACCATGTTATACTAGTCTGCCTGTTGTTGTTGTTGTTCCCCGTCTTCTCTCCTTTCACGTCTTTAAATAATTGAAATATTAAATACAATTTTTTTTATTAAATGAGACATGTATTTAGGAATATACATATATAATTTTTTTAGGGAAAAAAAACAAATGGTGTGCCACAAAAAATAGGTATGCACTGGTACTTGTGCATATTTTTTTGTCGCACACCAGCGGTGGTGCACCAAAAAATGTTCAGTGCACCAGTGGCGATGTACCTGAAAATTTTCAGTGCACCATTGACTATGGACGGTGTCGGGAGTACGATGCGCTGAATAAACTCACGCCCTGGGGTGTATATTTCGGTCAACACACCGACCTCCTGAAATCATTACATAGTCAACGATGTGGTATTTTACCAAGCCACAACATTGACCATGTCGAAATGAAAAATACGATGCGCTAACAAAAATACCTGCCCCGGGGTGGATATTTAAGTCAACACACCGCATTGCCACAATTCCACATGGTCAACGGTGCGGCTGGGTAATTGATTTCAGCGCACTTTTTAAATTTTTTTAAAATAGCACGGTGCGCCTTGGGTACTACCCTGGAACCAGTGCGGATACCGTTTGCACAAGTTGCGGTGCGACCTGTTAATTTATAGGCAGCACCACGAACCAGTGTGAGCCGAACCACTCGAGCACACACGTGACAATTTTTTTTCTTTTAAATGTTTAATTTTAAGGTAATTTGAAATTCTAATCCGCTAAAAGGCTTAATTATGGAAAAACAAGAAAAATACCTGTACATTTGGCTGTCGAGGAGGCATATTGGCTATAGAATTTGCAAAAGAAAATTTGCCCCCTGTTTTTCAAAATTCAAGCTGGAGATTGGTGGGCAATGCACAGCAGCAGTGCGTGAAATGGGCGTAATGGGAACACCAATGTCAGGGCTTCTCAGACAAGGATAAATTGCACCGGTGCTTGAGAACTCTGGAGCACTGAGAAAAGTGAAAAATGCGATTTTTTGGTCGTAATTTTTTTTTATTTAACCCTATTCCAGTGCGTGGAGTTTTATAGGCGCACCGGTGAGGTTGCTTAAGATCTCACCGGGCAGTTTCTGTTTTGGCGCGGGGTTTTATGACGAACCAGTGCAGAATATTTGTAAAGCACTGGTGTGCTACAGTGATAAGATGCACCAGGTGGGTGTGTACGAAGCACACAGTGTCCAATGTGCCAATGTTTTGGGTGCACCGGTGCTTTCTATTGTTGAACACACTGGTGCAGTTTAGGATGATAAGCGCACCGAACGAAAAAACATCCGCAAAAACCTCCACCTTCCAACCTCCTCTAGTAACCTCCACTAGAAGTGAATGTCTGGGGTATTTTTATAAGGGTTTCCTCAAAAAAATCCACTAGAGGGTATTTTCCTTGTAGTGCACATTCTTGATTATGTATATTCCTTTAAAGAAACCAATTTTCTTCGAATTTTTTTTATCAATCTATAGTGAATTTACAAGGCCAAAGCCTTAGATAAATTCTTGTGTGAAACAGTAAGATGGTTATCTACTTCCATTTGGGAATACTCTCAGGGTCTTTACCTTTAGGAATAAACTAAATTAATCCTAAGTTAATGACTGACCCTCAAAGCTTTGTATGAACTAGTATTTCCTTGCAAAGATTGAGAAGGGAAAGAAAAACAAAATCTCAAGTAGTCTTGGAAAATTCACATGGGTCTCATATAGGGTAGTTGAATTGTCATCAACCATCACCATTAAACCTTCTATCATCTCTAATAAATACTAAATCACCACATATTCTTTATTTTTTCAAAAATATTGTATGAGAAACAACGTCAATGCAAATCTACATGGCCACTATACATGTTTGAGCCAATCCTTGATATTTAAAAACAATTTGATAGTGGCTAACAAATTCCCTCTAAATTTTCTTCTAATTAGTTACTCTAATCAAATTTTGTAAGGGCATTTTTTTTTTAGAAATATCATTTATAGTTTTATAGTAAGAGTTTTGAAAAAACAATTGTGGGTCAATCTCAATTTTAAAGTTGCAACATCAAGAAAAACTCTAGGAACCTTGAGCTTATTGAATTTCATCCACCTTCAATAATTTTTAATTCCTAACATCTATTGCCTACTCTACTTCATCATATGGGGTGAATTGCAACCATCAAGAAACTTCTTCAATTCTTTCTTTGTTGCTTTATGGAACAAATTATACACCATTGTCACTTTCTGACCAAATTACTAAATGAATGTTGTACCTCAACCAATGTCATTGTTCCCCAATAAATCCAACCCTCTTCCCCTTGTGGTTTTGGAAACAAATTCTAAATCCACATACCAACTTGGATACATGATAGATGTTTCAAATGAATATATTGACAAAGCATTCAAGTTGTTATGTGGTGCTGCAAATGGGAGGCATCGAGAAAGTACCCAGAGTTTGGTATTTTCATCTTGGCCATTGCATGAGATATAGAGAGAACAATGGGTTGATGGTATATAAGGGTAACATCCCACAACACTTCCACTAGCTTACGTCTCAATAGTGGGAAAGTATGGTATCATTCTCTAATAGCATTGATCTGTCAAGGTGCTTCCTAAATATCTTAAAGATAGCCTTGATGTTAAATTAGGTGAACCAATGCTTATATATTTTCCTTCTTATACTTGCTGTGATTGTAGAGGAAAATATAGCGTTAAGGCCATTCCAAGTCATACATTCCCTCTGAGGCATGTGAATAGGTTTAACTGAAATTGTTTCATCCTAGGAATCAACATTATTAAAATCTCCACACATTGATGAATACGATTTTGAAAGGTATTTAGCTAACCAAATCAACAAATTTTCTCTCTCATTTACTTCAACTCGATGCATACATATTAGAAAGGCCACAAACATTTCCTTCTATATTCAAAAGTACCACACCACTCTATCAGATGGGTTGGCCCATGATCAATACTACAAGTTCAAAATTTATGCGAGATAAAGATGCCCCATCATCCCCCTCCTATAATCTTCTTCATGTAAACAATGCAACAAAGTCACACCTACTCAAGTATAGTGCATGTTTGCGTTCAAATAAAAGATAGTTACTTTTACTTTATTTATAAATGAGATACCTAACTTGAAAGCATTGAGAATTCAACAAAACATGGCCTCAGTGATTGGTTTGTAATACCCCTTACATTCTCATGATACCACCTTCATATAGAACATTCCACTAAAACATCAATCTTCTCTCTCTTTTTATCCATTAAAGATTTGTAAGGGTGTGAGGTCACACCACCTCTCTCCTCAAGTGAATTTATTACTCATCCATCAAGAGTAGATTTCTTTGGTATTCTATGTACATATTCAACCTCGTTTGAAGCTTATGCATCTAACCTTGAATGAGGAGATATCATGTAGAATATGATTCAAGACTTGATTAAAACCAAATTTATAAATTGAAAACAAGATCAAAATTTATGTTTACAAATTTACAAATTTTAATAAAATCATTTCACATTAATACAACTAAATTTTCACATTAATACAGTTAAAATTTTACAAAAATTTTACATACAGTTACAATTAAAATTAGAATTAGAACTAGAATTAGAATTAGAATTAGAATTTTACAATTTCACATACAATTAGAATTAAAATTACAATTACAATTTTAGAATTTTACATACAATTACAATTTTACAAATACATTCAATTCACAGTAATACAATTAAATTTTTACAAATATTTTACATAGAATTAGAATTAGAATTAGAATTACAATTTTACAATTTCACGTATAATTACAATTACAATTTTAGAATTTTACATATATACAATTACAATTCTACAAATTTAAAATTTATAATTACAATTATAATTTTACAAATTTACATATCTACCATTAAAATTACAATTTTAGAATTTTACATACAATTACAATTACAATTACAATTTTACAATTTTGCAATTTTACATATTTACACTTACAATTAAAATTACAATTACAATCATTTCATAATAAATTAAATATTACAATTACAATTAAAATTTTACAAATTTTTTACATACAATTAAAATTTTATAATTTTACATACAATTAGAATTACAAATAGTAAAATTTTACAATATCATGATCATTTAATATTAAATTAATTAATAAACATCACCTTCATGATAACCATCATACAAACATCATATTTGACAACAAACACATTCAAATTTGGTAACATCATCGTGATCATGATCATCTAACAAAACACAATTAACATTATATAACATCATCACAACACAAACATCAAATATACATCCCATGTGAAATAATTGTTATCACATACACATCTATCTGCAAGATACACATTAAATGAACATATCTAACATGACCTAACAATATACACATCATGATGATCACCAACATGTAAATTAAGTACAACTGCAACATGAACATAAAATACATGGAATATATATATATATATATATATATATAGATATAGATATAGATATAGATATAGATATAGATATAGATATAGATATAGATATAGATATAGATATAGATATAGATATATATATATATATATATATATATATATATATATATATATATATATATATATATATATATATATATATATCTATATATATATATATATACACAACTGAATAATGTCAAAAATATATAATTGTAATATAAGTGTCATGGATCAGCTGGTGGTACATCATCAATCACAGCTCTAGTCGAGGCTTGCTCGGTTATTGGTGCAACCTTGACAAGCTCAGATACATGTTGATCATCACATGCCTGCTAATCTGGATCAACTGTCGGCTGCTCATCGTGATGACTCAACATGGTCGATGGTCCAGCCTGCTCATGATCATGAGTACTGTTGGATGCTGCAGGTTCCTGACTGGACGTGGCCAGTGGTCTAGCTTGCTCTCCATGATGAGTGCTGCTCAATGCTCGTGGAGGCTTCTCATCTGGCACTACGTGAGGTGAATGATCATTAGATGATGTGTCCCTGCTCGCGGACTGTCGATCACATGTTGCATCTTAACCATGCCTATAACGTGCAACAATCCTCCTCGGCCACGTAACTAAGGTCGTAGCTCCTACGACATGCTACATCAACCTGTACATGTCACGTGGCATGCCTCTCCACATATGTAACAACCTACCATCGGCTTGTATGTCTCTCATAGTAGTGGGCCTGATGCTCACCTCAACAATCAATGTAGTGAGTCGGTCTCTCAACTCCATCCTGTATCTGCTATCAAGCCTACCGCACCTAGGAAAAGGTGGTACCAGTGCACCAGCAGGAGCAGGTCTCTTTGCACCAGCCTCCTGATGATCCTTGACATATGGCATACCCTGATCGTCATCAAGATCCACACCTGGATCATGTGGTGGTGCTGGCATGTCCTCGCCATCAAAAGACCCAATTTCTGCAAAATATATACAAGTACACAACAATAATTAGACAATTTCATTACACAATTTAATAAAAATAAGTTAAAGAACATGTTAGAATAAATTTAAATAAAACAATAATATTACCTCTATCATCCGGCGGCTCATCATCTGTGAAGAGGATGTTGGCACACCCTTGCCAATCCAAACCAGCATAAGGACAGGGGACCATAATGAAGGGATGCTCGTCAACACTAGCTAGCAACTCCAGTGCATCATGTGATATCCTCGCTAGAAACACAGTCTCGCTCCTCTTGGGCATCATTTTCCCCCACATGTGCATTTTTGCCTCGAACATTGACCTACGAGGTTGCCGAACAAAAGTAGGCCTCGCCTCTGGAAACCTCTCAAAAAATAAATAAAAAATATCTAAAGTAAAAGGGAAGTTGACCCTCCCTTGTGCATGAGTACGACATCTATCTAAGGTTGTACAAACCTACCGCAAAAAAATGGCAAACCACCTGACAAGTCGTGGCTCCTGTACTAAAGATTCAACATAATAGAGAAATGAGCAACTAATGCGTTGCCCGTCACTGGTGTTGTGTGAAATGGTCAAAATTAGAAGTGAGAGGCACTTCACCTCCTCACTACCAAATTCACCAATACGTAACTGACCTTCAGAGACTTGAAAATCTGAAGGAGACAATATATCTGTGCTAATGTATCTCTAGGGGTACACCAACTGATTCCCTGCTGCATAGCCAACTGGAACCTCTGGGAACGAGGGAAAATCCACCCCTCTCCTTGATAGCCCTGTAATGAAATATATTTCCTACTCAGTGGGTGAGTATCACTGGTTAGGACCAACCCAGAAAGCCTGTAGGTGGGCATTCCACCTGCAGATAAGATGTCTCAAAACAGACCATGGCCCTTTCGGGAAGTAGCCTCTTCATAGAACTTGAGGAGGCCTACCTGCCTTAGGAGCCCCTGGGTAGCAACTGTAATAGGGTGAGGTTACGCATCTCTCTCCCTCTTTTGTTCCTCCCATAGGCGAACCATGTTATACTGGTTCGCCTATTGTTGTTGTTGTTCCTCGTCTTCTCTCCTTTCACGTCTCTGAATGATTGAAATATTAAATAAATTTTTTTATTAAATGAGACATGTATTTAGGAATATAAATATATAATATTTTTAGGGAAAAAAAAACAACTGGTGCGCCACAAAAAATAGGCATGCACCGGTACCTGTGTGTCTTTTTTTTTCGTGCACTGGTCCAGCTTGCTCTCCATGATGAGTGCTGCTCAATGCTCGTGGAGGCTTCTCATCTGGCACTACGCGAGGTGAATGATCATTAGATGATGCGTCGCTGCTCTCAGACTGTCGATCACATGTTGCATCTTAACCATGCCTATAACGTGCAACAATCCTCCTCGGCCACGTAACTAAGGTCGTAGCTCCTACGACATGCTACATCAACCTGTACATGTCACGTGGCATGCCTCTCCACATATGTAACAACCTACCATCGGTTTGTATGTCTCTCATAGTAGTGGGTCTGATGCCTGCCTCAACAATCAATGCAGTGAGTCGGTCGCTCAACTCCATCTTGTATCTTCTATCAAGCCTACCGCACCTAGGAAAAGGTGGTACCAGTGCACCAGCAGGAGCAGGTCTCTTTGCACCAGCCTCCTGATGATCCTTGACATATGGCATACCCTGATCGTCATCAAGATCCACACCTGGATCATGTGGTGGTGCTGGCATGTCCTCGCCATCAAAAGACCCAATTTCTGCAAAATATATACAAGTACACAACAATAATTAGACAATTTCATTACACAATTTAATAAAAACAAGTTAAAGAACATGTTAGAATAAATTTAAATAAAACAATAATATTACCTCTATCATCCGGCGGCTCATCATCTGTGAAGAGGATGTTGGCACACCCTTTCCAATCCAAACCAGCATAAGGACAGGGGACCATAATGAAGGGATGCTCGTCAACACTAGCTAGCAACTCTAGTGCATCATGTGATATCCTCACTAGAAACACAGTCTCGCTCCTCTTGGGAATCATTTTCCCCCACATGTGCATTTGTGCCTCGAACATTGACCTACAAGGCTGCCGAACAAAAGTAGGCCTCGTCTCTGGAAACCTCTCAAAAAATAAATAAAAAATATCTAAAGTAAAAGGGAAGTTGACCCTCCCTTGTGCATGAGTACGAAATCTATCTAAGGTTGTACAAACCTACCGCAAAAAAATGGCAAACCACCTGACAAGTCGTGGCTCTTGTACTAAAGATTCAACATAATAGAGAAATGAGCAACTAATGCGTTGCCCTTCACTGGTGTTGTGTGAAATGGTCAAAATCAGAAGTGAGAGGCACTTCACCTCCTCACTACCAAATTCACCAATACGTAACTGACCTTCAGAGACCTGAAAATCTGAAGGAGACAATATATCTGTGCTAATGTATCTCTAGGGGTACACCAACTGATTCCCTGCTGCATAGCCAATTGGAACCTCTGGGAACGAGGGAAAATCCACCCCTCTCCTTGATAGCCCTGTAATGAAATATATTTCCTACTCAGTGGGTGAGTATCACTGGTTAGGACCAACCCAGAAAGCCTGTAGGTGGGCATTCCACCTGCAGATAAGACGTCTCAAAATAGACCATGGCCCTTTTGGGAAGTAGCCTCCTCATAGAACTTGAGGAGGCCTACCTGCCTTAGGAGCCCCTGGGTAGCAACTGTAATAGGGTGAGGTTACGCATCTCTCTCCCTCTTTTGTTCCTCCCATAGGCGAACCATGTTATACTGGTTCGCCTATTGTTGTTGTTGTTCCTCGTCTTCTCTCCTTTCACGTCTCTGAATGATTGACATATTAAATACAATTTTTTATTAAATGAGACATGTATTTAGGAATATACATATATAATATTTTTAGGGAAAAAAAACAACTGGTGCGCCACAAAAAATAGGCATGCACCGGTACCTGTGTGTCTTTTTTTTTCGTGCACTGGCGGCGGTGCACCAGAAAATGTTCATTGCATCGACGACGATGCACCTAAAAATTTTCAGCGCACCGTTGACTATGGACTGTGTCGGGAATACGGTGTGCTGACTAAACTCACGCCCCAGGGTGTATGGTTTGTTTAGCGCATTGACCTCTTGAAATCACTACATAGTCAACGGTGCGGTCTTTTACCAGGCCGCACCATTGACCATGTCAAAATACAGAATGTGGTGCGCTAACAAAAATACCTGCCCCAGGGTGGATATTTAAGTCAACACACCGCATTGCCGCTATTCCACATGGTCAATGGTGCGGCTGGGTAACTGATCGCACCGCACTTTTAAAAAAAATTTAAAATAACATGGTGCGCCTTCGGTACTGCCCGGAACCGGTGCGGATACCGTTTTCACTATTTGCGGTGCGGCCTGTAAATTTACAGGCAGCACAACGAATCGGTGCGAGCCGAATGGCTCGAGCGCACCACGTGAGAATTTTTTTTTCTTTTAAATGGTTAATTTTAAGGTAATTTGAAATTCTAATCCACTAAAAGGTTTAATTATGGAAAAAAAAGAAAAATACCTGTACATTTGGCTTTTGAGGTGGCATATTGGCTGTAGAATTTGCAAAAGAAAATTTTCCCATCGTTTTGCAAAATTCAAGCTGGAGATTGGTGGGAAACGAACAATAGCAGTGCGTGTAATGGGTGCAATGGGAGCACTGATGTCAGGGCAGCTCAGACAAGGATAAATTGCACTGGTGCTTGAGAGCTCTGGAGCACTGAGAAAAGTGAAAACTGTGGTTTTTTTGTCGTAATTTTTTTTTTATTTAACCTTGTTCCAGTGCGCGGAGTTTTATAGGCGCACCGGTGAGGTTGCTTAAGACCGCACCGGGCAGTTTCTGTTTTGGCGCAGGGTTTTAAGACGCACCAGTGTGGACTATTTGTAAAGCACCGGTGCGCTACAATAATAAGACGCACCGAGTGGGTGTGCATGGAGAGCACGGTGTCTAGTGTGCCAATGTTTTGGGTGCACCGGTGCTTTCTCTTGTTGAACGCACTGGTGCGGTTTAGGATGATAAGTGCACCAAATGAAAAAACATCAGAAAAAACCTCCTCCCTCCAACCTCCTCTAGTAACCTTCGTTAGAAATGAATGTCTGGGGTATTTTTATAAGGGGTTCCTCAAAAACATCCGCTAGAGGTATTTTCCTTGTAGTGCACATTCTTTAGTATGTATATTCCTTTAAAGAAACCAATTTTCTTCGAAATTTTTTATCAATCTATAGTGAATTTACAAGGCCAAAGCCTTAGATAAATTCTTGTGTGAAATAGTAAGATGGTTATCGACTTCCATTTGGGAATACTCTCAGGGTCTTTCCCTTTAGGAATAAACTAAATGAATCCTACATTAACTACTGACTCTCAAAGCTTTGTATGAACTAGTATTTCCTTGCAAAGATTGAGAAGGGAAATAAAAACAAAATCTCAAGTAGTCTTGGAAAATTCACATGGGTCTCATGTAGGGTAGTTTACTTGTCATAAACCATCACCATTAAACCTTTTATCATCTCTAATAAATACTAAATCACCACATATTCTTTAGTTTTTCAAAAATATTATATGAGAAACAATGTTAATGAAAATATACATGGCCACTATACATGTTTGAGCCATTCCTTGATATTTAAAAACAATTTGATAGTGGCTAACAAATTCCCTCTAAATTTTCTCCTAATTAGTTACTCCTCAGAAAATTTTGTAGGGGCCTATTTTTTTTAAAAATATCATTTATAGTTTTATAGTAAGAGTTTTGAAAAAACAATTGTGGGCCAATCTCAATTTTAAAGTTGTGGCATCAAGAAAAACTCTAGGAACCTCGAGCTTATTGAATTTCATCCACCTTCAATAATTTTTAATTCCTAACTTCTATTGCCTACTCTACTTCATCATATGGGGTGAAGTGCAACCATCAAGAAACTTCTTCAATTATTTATTTGTTTCTTTATGGAACAAATTATACACCATTGTCACTTTCTGACCAAATTCTAAATGAATGTTGTACCTCAACCAATTTCATTGTTCCCCAGTCAATCCAACCCTCTTCCCCTTGTG
This sequence comes from Pinus albicaulis, assembly GCA_034641835.2. Lineage (NCBI taxonomy): Eukaryota > Viridiplantae > Streptophyta > Pinopsida > Pinales > Pinaceae > Pinus > Pinus albicaulis. The sequence continues at coordinate 224,121,458 of CM076570.1, forward strand.
GTTTTGGAAAAAAATTCTAAATCCACATACCAACTTGGATACATGCTAGATGTTTCAAATGAATACATTGAGAAAGCATTCAAGTTGTTATGTGGTGCTGTAAATGGGACGCATCGAGAAAGTACCCAAAGTTTGGTATTTTCATCCTGGTCGTTGCATGAGATATAGAGAGAAAAATGGGTTGATGGTATATAAGGGTAACATCCCACAACACTTCCACTAGCTTACTCCTCAATAGTGGGAAAGTATGGTATCATTCTCTAATAACATTAATATGTCAAGGCACTTCCTAAATCTCTTAATGATAGCCTTGATGTTAAATTAGGTGAACCAACGCTTATAGATTTTCCTTCTTATACTTGTTGTGATTGTAGAGGAAAATATAGCGTTAAGGCCATTCCAAGTTATACATTCCCTTTGAGACATGTAAATAGGTTTAACTGAAATTTTTTCATCTCAGGAATCAACATTATTAAAATCTCCACACATTGATGAATAAGCTTTTGAAAGGTATTTATCTAACCAAATCAACAAAGTTTCTCTCTAATTTACTTCAAATCGATGCATACATATTAGAAAGGCCACAAACCTTGTATTATATATTCAAAAGTACCACACCACTCTATCAGATGGGTTGGCCCATGATCAATAATACAAGTTCAAAATTTATGCGAGATAAAGATGCCCCACCATCCCCCTCCTATCATCTTCTTCATGTAAACAATGCAACAAAGTCACACCTACTCAAATATAGTGCATGTTTGCATTCAAATAAAAGATAGTTACTTTTAATTTATTTATACATGAGATACCTAACTTGAAAGCATTGAGAATTCAACAAATCGTGGCCTCAGTGAATGGTTTGTAATACCCCTTACATTCTCATGATACCACCTTCATATAGAAAATTCCACTAAAACATCCATATTCTCTCTCTTTTTATCCATTAAATATTTTTAAGGGTGTGAGGTCACACCACCTCTCTCCTCAAGTGAATTTATTACTCATCCATCAAGAGTAGATTTCTTTGGTATTCTATGTACATATTCAACCTCGTTTGAAGCTTATGTATCTAACCTTGAATGAGGAGATATCATGTAGAATATGATTCAAGACTTGATTAAAACCAAATTTATAAATTGAAAATCAAAATTCATGTTTACAATAAATGTGTCTAATGATTCCTTTATACATGTGTGTACACTAAAAACATGTCCATATCCATCCAATCACACTTATATTAACCGTAAACAGTAAGAGTGATATGAACATACAAATTACAAGTACTTAGATGGCATGACTCTTTAGACACGTAAGGCATACTTATTATCTCAATAAGAAAACCTTAAATGTATGACTTTATATCCTTTTTCGAACATTAATAAAATTATCTTTGTCCTGTAATATATAAGTCTACATGTAATTTTTTCTATAATTCGTTGTACATTAATAAAATTATCTTATCTTATTAAGAAAATATTTAATTAACTATAGAAAAAAAATTATAATAATAAAATGTCCTTTACAATCCATGGGTTGTAAACTAGATATGTTTCAACTAGATATGGGTTGATTATGTAAGCCCATAAAATGTTATATATTTCAAAGATGTGCATATTGTGTATTTTGGAGGGGAAAAAATAAAAACATGGATTTTCATGTATTTTTAGTTTCTTGTTACACGGTCACTAAATGTATCAAGGATGAAAAATTGTTAGATGCACAATTCAATTTTGCATCCAATCAATATATGCATCGATATTTTAACTTACAGTGAATGAGATAAACTAAATATATGAAAAACATGTTATAATTTTTCTTTAAAGTGGATTAATTTATTTTTTAGCCAATAAAATATATTTATCTTTGGAGGGCACATTTCTCTCAAATTTCTTATAATATTATTAATATTTGTTTTCAAATATAATCACTTTCACCTTAGGCCCTTGTTGTAAATTTCAAGGAATATATCATCCTACTACCCTTATTGACATTCTTAAAATGGTAATGTAGATATCTTAAGTGTTTGGGACCACCACAAGTTTTATGAATATTTGAGATCTTGTAATTTTATGCATATCTTGCTTGATATAAGTATATAAATCCATTAGGTCATTCCTAGGAGAATTTACATGGGTGATAGACAAGATTGAGGTGCATTTAATTGGTGGTTAATAGGTTCATCGTCATGAGATACTTTGCACCTTTTTCACTTTTCTCGTAAGAAAAATATGGGGATTGAAAGAAACCATAGATGCAATGACTTATAGTCTTCTTACGACCGTTAATGTCTTCTAACTCCTCATTGCAACATATTAAGGTAGCATTTAAATCTAATCATAAAATATGTGGGCCAAAAGAGATATGTCCATAACAACATTTCTTAAGAATTCATTGCTTTGCCTTCCCTACTTCACTCTCCTTCTATAATTACAAGGTTGACATGGACATTGTTTTTTAATTTTCTCTACATTATTTTGTAATAAAATGTGATTAAGATGATGTGCATTGAATCTTCATACCCATGTTTTATATTCTAAGAATCCTTTTGACACACCTATTTTAGTGTGTGTGTGTGTGTACACACATAGATACTGCTGATGGAGAATTTTTTATGCTTCTCACAAAAACATCTCGAATATCATCAGGCTAAGTGAGAGAGAAAAGAATATTACTCTGGGTTGATAGCCTATTAAATGTGCAACCAAATTTAAAGAATCTAAGTCCCTAAAATCTAAAATCAATTTTTAGATTATAATTTTTTTATATTTTTACTTATATCAACCAAAGAATTAAAGATGAAAAGAATATCACATCAACTTATAAATGTGAAAATTTCAAAATATGATTAAAATAATATATAAAATGAACATCAATATTGATTTAAAACCAAACTATTCCAGTAAGCCAAATTTTGAGAAAACAATTAGGAAATGAACTTTATTGAAGACCAATCTAAATTATGAAAGTAATTGTCTTTTCAAATCCCTGTGAATATTAGGACCAAAGATGTTATTAGAAGCATAAGATGTAATAAATACTCATATAAAGGAAATCAAGTGCCACAATAAAGAGACAAAACAATAAGATATGAACTTGACCACTTCAAGAGACATAATAACATCAACAAAACTCTACAAAATTTACACTAATTAGCAATGAATCAAGTCAAAAACTATAAATAGTGCAAATCAAATAAAAAAATAATAAATAACCCTGAAGAACACCATAGTTCAACATTATTCATTCTTTCCTTATCTCTTTTCAATTTATATGTTCTATGAACCAGACTATTTAGTCCATAGGAAACTTAGAATGGAAATGAATAAGAATAATAAACTCACTTTCAAATCTTGGGCATATCTTCACAAATTTTTTCCTTAAATTCATGACTTCTCTCATATTTTAAACTTGTACAACTCAATTAGGTAGTTCAAGTACTTTAAATAATTTACTTGATAATATATTTTATGAGAGAGTAGAAATTTTTTAATGAAAATGTCACAAATGTTTTTAAAAACTTAACTAAAAGTAAGTGGGGTCCCACTAGATTCTATTTCACAAGAAATTATTGCACATAAAAAAAATGTTCTTGTATCTCCTACTAATAAATATAACCAACATACATGAGAAAATATATATCAATAAATGCAACATAATCAAAAAATAATACTTGTGCCTCCCTTTATAAAAAAAAATATGATATTTTGAGTTTTTCAAAAATTAAATATAAATAATCATTGTCATCCTAGCCATAGCTTGTAAAGTTTCTTTATACATATACAACTTAATGTGAAGCACAAGGTACAATCATGACTTACATATATTATTTCTTTCAAGTAATGAAAAAACATCCCCATATTAAACCCTTATATATATTTCTTTCCATATACTTCAACTAAAAATACCCACCAGTATGAATTTCCAAGTCAACTAAAACAGAGTATCTAGAGCACATATGAAGAATAGGGAATGAAAAGTGAAACATATGAATGGATAAGATGGAAAAAAAAAAAAACCAACAATTTGTTAACATAAATCAGTCATTGTACAAAGCGACAATATTCCTTTTTAATTTGAAAAAACATGAAAGTGCATGCATACACTAGTATAACTTCAATTCCTATCAATGCAAAATCATTACATGGTATTCTATCTATCTGGGTAAGGAAACAGGGTAGGGAAAGGAAAACCCAACAAATCAAACTATGCTCAATCCAAGGTAAACATTTATTGACAAAATCAGCTATTGTAATGTTTTTAAACTACACATAGTACTCACCTTTTCCAGAGTTGTTCCTTGTGAAAATCCTAAGCTTAAATTATATTGGAATCTATTACACAACCAACTGATTTCAAGATTAATTAAAAATCTCAACACATAATCAAAGCGAACATTCAAAATTCTAAATAACCTAATGAGTATGAAAAGCGAAACCCTAACAAGTTCCAAGAGTGGTGAGTTGTTAATTCAATGGCATGAATGCCCCACTCTTATCCCAGCTTCTACGCCGCCAACTTTATCAACCTTCATATAAAATTTCATAACCAATGTAATCGATTAATGGCATCAATTAATCCACACAAAATTTTAATGCCATTGAAAGGCATGCGCTTACCATATATTATAACATCCATATATCACAATATACCAAATATTTTGAACTATATCATAGGAGTGATGTGTTGTGCCCTTAATAACATAACCTTTGCATAATGTATCATATGATACCATCATATGACTATAATAATGTGGCTCATAAAAATATAATGTAATGTTTTCAAATAGTAAAGGTTGAGGACATGTGTCATAATATTTTACCACAAAACATGGTATATAAACCTTCTTACCACCATCTAAGTGTGATCAAAACTAATCTATATGGTTATACCATATAGCAATGCCATATAAATATTTTTTGCTACAAAACACATGATTTGTTTACATATAATTAAGTAATGTAGTGTGTGTTCAATATAATTTTTGTCACCTTTAAACCATATTCCAATTCTTGTGCTACACCACATATGATCAAGGTGTTCCAATAATCCCAATTTGCCTTTGATGTGCCAACATGATGATACATATGTTAAACCAACTTTGAATTATGAGCCATCAACTATAAAATGCATTTTAAAACTTCTCAAAACTGAAATTATATGCATGATAAATAATGTTTATGTGAAACATAGAATCATGCACCATATAATGATTTACTAAAATCGATCATCGACAATATTTTTATTAGGGACCCCACCTACTTTAGTTTGAGCATAAAATAGGGATACTAAGCTTTGCAACCCTTTATGTGATTTTATAACATAGGTGGGCCATATTGTAGGGACGGCAACTTGTATGCTATTTACCCACAATTTTTTTTTAATGTTAACTGCATGCAACACAAGTAAATAAAAATTTAAGGAATACAAGGAACTAAATATTTTTTAACAAAATAGAGACACAATCCTAAGATATTGTATTACAAGAATGAGAAAAGTAAGAATTTTTGTCTGACATTCATATATCCATGAAGAAAAAATATAAGTGAATCACATAATAAATTAAACATCAATATACAATACATGTAACACTTTTAATTCAATTCATCCATAATTCAATTATACAATTTAATGTAATATAATAAAAATGTAATGGAAATTTATGTAACACAAAGTACCATTCACTGAAGAGATGGTGATTCAAATCGACTTTGTAGATTATTGTGCTCCCATATGGCTATCCACGTATGAGTGTGAAGGAAGTAGCGTCCTTTTTCAAACATCGCTGACTCACCGATTGAACTCCTAGCCTAATCCTTGGGTACTCTTCTTCCCCATGGACACCCAAGCTACAATGGGGTTGTAAGGTAACAAAGAAGTGTTATTCAATGGATGAAATCCCTCTTTACTCAAGAGTCCCCCTCTCAAAATAAAATCTCCACTATACCAAACTCACTATAGTTGTATTCACTATCAAAAGAGCATTATCTAGTCCATCCAACAATAGGGAAGAAAAGGTCCCTTCTCCCATAGCTCGCCCCTTCTTTTATAGGAGACTTCATAGGTAACACTTGTCAATTCATGCATAAATAATTATCTTTATAAATCCAAATGTTTTATTATTCACCCACCCATGTGTTACCCTCTTAACAAGTATCTCCAAAATCATTTACTTAAAATTTAATTAAAAAATGATATTTTTTCCTCACACCAACATGAATCCATATTTCTTCTCCTACTTGTCTATTGATTACCCCTTTATGTTCCTTGATTTATTTTTGTCAATGAATTCAAATGGTAGGTCCCAGATTTGGTCCCCTAACTACACCCTAGTTTAACTCAATTTGACTCTTAGTTGGAGATACTTATGTTGGCTCTTGCCACAAGGAGGTTCTCTCATGAATTTAAAATTATCTAATTTAATTTATTTATTCTTTATTTTCATTCGCCACCCTCTTTTCTTAATGAGGCTAAACTATTTTAAGATTAATATTTCTAATTAACTATGTGTCCCTTTCCCCTCCTCTTTTACATATTAAAAGACATATTCACATTATCTACCTAATATTTTCAAAATATGGGAAGCGTAGAGTTCTCAAGTGGTATGATATTTTTATTTATTCATATTCTCCCTTTATCCCAAGTTGTATTCTTGTTATAAATACCTTGTTTCTAAAACCTAATTTACCACCTTATGTGAATTAGTAGGATTTTGTATCTTGAGTATATTTCAGTAGTTTCTTCTTGATGCTAAGGGTGCCAAGTCGGTCATGCCCTTTAATAACTTCCCTTTGAAGTTCCAATGGTGTCATGCCAAGTAGGTTCTTCTTTATTCCAAGGTTTATAAGTCAGTCGTGCCCTTCAAGAACTTCCTTTTAAGTTCCAAGGGTGCTAAATCGCTTTCCCTTCAAGAATCCAGTGACTATGAGGGGAAGATATAGGTGTAACGATGAATAACAGTATCCTCTCCCATGTTTCCATCTATAGTGAGACTAATGGTGTTGGGGATCAAGGAATCCACCTCGATGCATGCCCCTCAGTAAAATCCTCGTGAGTGACCCAATCTAAGGCTTTCCCCCATGAAATCATGATCTTCAAGGAAAAAGTATCGCAACGCCTTCCATCCAAAGTCACGATGGGATTGCTAGCAGGTGAAACCAGGGATGTTGTTCCACTCCTCCCATGAAGTTTCATCTATTTTTACAACGCCATCACCCATGTGTGAGTTGTTCGACAAAGCAACTAACATGTTCCTGTAGCCACTATCATGTTGTTAGAATTCATAACAAAATTTCAAATTGAACTTTACAAAATTATTGAGACAATAGTATGTAACTAAAACCAAACGAAATGGTCCCGACTCATTACATGCAAGTGTATATGGGTGGTCTCTTGCCACACTCATTGATCATCACTAATATTTGATTCATAATATTAATCACCAATATAATTTTGTATGCTAAATCATCATCATGAAAATCATCAACATATTTCAACTGTGAGCAAGAATTGGTGTAAACGGACACATAATGAATCCATCATACGATTAGCCATACTCATGAAACACGTCCACTCATAGTAAGAGTCAAATATCCAAATCCTCAACCTGAGGTCCTCAAAGAATAATGTATCTAGGATAATGTCATATTAGGGTCCATCAATTGGAGTGGGGCACTACACATATAATAGTCAGCAAATACATATAAAAATTACGGCTAATATTGGGGCTAATTTATGAGTATATTGAATACTTTAGATAATCTAGGGGAATCTCCCTTAGTTTCCTTAATAATACAAGGAAAATTTTCAATTTTAGAAGATATTTATGTAAAATTTTCTTAGAAAAATGGAGCAATATTGAAGGAAATTATCACATTTACTAGATACAAAATGGGTGGGTATCCTTAAGGGACTTGACTGGAGTCAAAATTGTGACCTACCAATTAGTGACATGCCATGGAAAATTTTCCAACCAATTTAGTTAATATGTGTGTGTGCATGTTCTTGTTATTTTCCAAGGAAACCTCATGAGATCCCCCAACCATCTTCCCTGAAATATTCATATGGAGGGAAACTCAATTTCTCAGCACAATAGTGGTTGGTAACTCAAAGGTTTTTAATTTTTTGCAGCTCAACGAAAATTTCCAATCATGGGACTAGATACCTCTTTTCAAGAGGACCAAATTTGTCTATTTAAGCACTCAATTTGGACAAGGGAAAATGTATTTTTGAATAAAAACCCACATGTGCACAAAAGGAAAAGTCAGTCCTAACAAGAAAATGGAGACCCATGGATGGCTATAAATACAAGTCAAGTGAGCCTCATTTGAACATTATGATGATCATTCTTATTTCTTTGATTTGGATCACACAGGTCTGAGGTGGTTCACGGAAGTTTTATCACATAGGTGTGAAATTGTAGGGTCCGAAGCTCACACATGTGTTTAGGGTTTTTGTTTCCAACCAAAACCTTGACACAGGAAAAAATTTGGTCACAACCGCAGGCAGGTAGGCTCATGAGTGCAGTTGGAGGGTTTTAGCCACACACACATACACTCTCTACATGTGGTTGGGAGCTAGGGTTTGATTTTTATAGTTGACCAAAAATTTCTTCAGTTGACCACAGAGTTCGGTTTTTTACTGCAAATAGTGACAGTTGACCTTAGGCTTCTGAATGAAGGTTTTGATTATTAGCATTTTTTGGTTCATTTGTTGGATGTTGTTTATTTGATTTTTCTGGATAGTTTTGTGGTTGAATATATGGATCATTGTAATATATATTTGTTGAAACATTCAATGAAAATATAATAAGAAGAATAATTTGAAAGGGTTTTCCCCATAGTGGGTTTTTCCCTAGTCTCTGACCAATCTTGGTATCTCTATGTGTGAATTATTTTCTACTATTGTTCCTTTATGTTCTACTGCATTGATGATAATATTTTATTTATATATAGTTGCATATGTCGTTGAATAATGTATGATGTTGTGGGGTGAAACAAATGTGTAAATTATGAAATGAGATCATCTAAATAACAATATAGCCCTAAGAAAAATTAACATGGTATAATATTTGGGGTGAAAAAAATTCATTAATATTACCCCTGAGAAGACACCTTTAATGGAAGCAAGAGAAGTTGAAAGAGACCTAAAATAATGCTAGGGTTTGAAGGAAACATGTTGTAGTGACTACAACCACCCTCCAAAATTTTCCTTTGCTTAGATTTTGGAGCCTAACCTTCTTTTCACAGGAGCTTATCTCATACTTCTATCAAGTATTCATGCTTTGACTGAAACCTATATTTTCATTTATGCTTGTGTTCACTCAATTTTACATTTAACTGAACTTTTTAAGTCACAAGCTAACCTTTGAACCTGGTCTTGTAGCAATTTTGAGCTTGCCTCTAGAAACTGTGCAATCCATGAGGGCAAGCTTGAAATTGATGATTAGAATTGCACACTCATGGCTGGAAGTTGTGCCTTGAGCCCAGAAACTGTGCAGTCATGGATGGCAGCCCAAAATTGAGCCCATAAATTGCACAGTCCATCACTAAGTCTAGAAACTGCGTAGTGCACTGAGACAAAAAATTGCCTAGTTCCCCATAATTGCGCAATCTTTACAGGCAATGTGCATGTTAGTTTCCAAAAAAATCAAGGAAAAGAAGAAAGATGAAAAAGAAAAAATAATCCCTAAAATATAGGGATTTATTTTTAGTAACCCGAAGAGGCACACTTGCTATTTTTGGAAAATTTTGCTGTGTATTGCTTTTTCCTCAATTTTAGGCATGCGCGTCATAAACCCTAATTTTCTAAAATATTTTTAATTGACACCTCTAGAGCTCATTTTCACATTCGATCTTGGAGCTCTAGCATTCCCAAGGAGATCAATGTTGGGTGTGTGTTATATAATTTCCACAACTAATCACACATGTAGGGGGGTCAGAAATCCTCCTGTTCATTGTGCCAAGTGCAGTAAGGTGAAATAGCCCCCATGCACAGGGTTCAGGGTAGCACCCCAGGATTTTTTTTTTGGACCCTATATTAGGTGGGCGAACCTACCTATGGTTTTGTGCATGGGTTTTGCGCATGGTTTTGGGTATGATGGTTTTCTGTCCATGGTAATTTGTAGATCTGGTCAAGGGAACTATGGTTATGTTCTAATCCAAGTTTAATGGATTAGGGTTTATGAATGCTTCAGCATGTATATATATGTATTGTAACATTCAAAGGAATATAATGAAAAATCAATCTAGTAGTCCTGGTTTTGGGATCCAGGGGAAAATATTTGTGTATATTTGTCTTATGGTGTATGCTCTTGCCATTGTCTATTTTATGTTTTAAGAATTGGGTTGTAGGTAATTTCTGTGCAAGGTTAAAGCCTACAATCAAGGAACCTTTGGTGTGATCGTCATCGCTTTTCCAGGTGAGTTTCGCGTTTATCGCTTTTTCTCGCTTTTTCTGTCACTTTTTTCCATTTGGCTTGTGCGAATGTTTTTGTTATTGTTTCTTGGCATGCGTGATGGCGTTTCAACTTTTTTTAGCTTCCACAAGTGTTTTTTCAAGTTATCATTTTCCTTTCAAAAGTGTTGCATTGGTTTTTTTTTTTCACCAATGATTGCCATTGCGACGACTCTCCTTGCAAATTTTTCTTTATTCTCATTTATTCAATTTCTTCACTCTATTTGTATTGTTTCATTCACACTTAGTCAAATCTACACTCAAGCCAACACTATCTCTCGGATCTTCTCATTTTTCACACTTTTCTTAGGCAAATATGCCATTCCTTTGGTCGATTTTCACTTTTCCCAGTTAGGCAGTATGCAATCCTAAGGCTAAAGCCAAGAGCCCAGCCTTTGGAACTTCACAATACACAATATAGGCTGGACCAACTATGCATTTCATATTTTTAGGGCTCAAACTGTGCTTTTCGCAGTTTTAGGGCTCAGTCTTCATCCCTAGCCATTGAGACTGCACAATGTGTTATCTCTCCCAAACCACTACCCAGGTTGAACTGTGCATTGCCTAATCTCAAACCTCAAGCTTTGGTCATGACTACTGGGACTATGCAGTGCACAGTTGCCACAGGCAGCCAACCCCTCTTTCCAGTGAAAATTTCACAATCCTTCCCATAAGATTCTTAGTTTTATTCTTAAACACGCCCTGAAATTTGATTTTCTTAAGACTGGTGTTTTTTTTCATGAGTATATTTTTTTGTCCCCACAGGTACAACAGTTTTTGAGCACATATCCAGTACTCACTGTTACCATGGAATCTAATAGAGGTTCTTCAAAAGAAACCACTGAAATTAGTACTGGGGAATTATTTGAGCAAGCGCCAGTTAACTTTCCAGTATATGCAGATACTCAATTGTTTAGTACAAAAGGAATCAACACTGACATGGAAGAAAATTAAATATGCTTTTGCAAAGGAATTTGGGGCATATTTAGAGGACCTGTAGGTTTATCTCAGCATCCGAAAGTTAAGACTATACAAGGTTGCATGCAGATATTTAGCCTTCCCATGTGCAGATGTGATTAGCTGGGTTGTCTCACACACTAATGAGAAAACCATGACATTGAGCAACACCAGCAGACAAAAGCTTGCTACTTTTTTGGAAACATATTTCCAATGTATGTATCATCTTCTCGAGTTAGTAAAGATCATGGACTCATTATTTTATGCCATCCATAGCTGCTCGAACACAAGAGATATTGTCAAAATTTGGGTGAAGGAGTCACCCAAGTTTTAACAGATACCCATCCACCAATACAAGACAAAGTCACTCAGGAATTCGTACCAACTATTAGTCATCTTAGCTTGCAGAAGATAAAATCAGCTGAGCACAAAGACCTTTCTTAACAGGTGGGCTATTTTGTTGAACCAAGTGGTGAATGAGGGGAAGTAGTTCAATTGTTCATATCTTTTGGCTCATTAGTTGAGATCCCATTTAGCACAAGCCCAGGATCCTCCCAAGGGTTATCAAGCACAGTTTAATATGTCTACATACTTACTCGATGCAATATGTGCACAACATAAGTTGCATGGCATGGAATGTATGTGGATACTGAGAGAAAATGTCATGCACATATATTGTAATATGCTTTCAAATTGCAGCCATCGAGGAGTTATTGAGCAATATAATTGATCACTTCATCATATCACTATACAATCTTATCTTTCAGGAAGACCCACCTTGCATGTCATGAGGAGCGATGGAGGAAATATCAGAGATTGTAGATTGGTTTTTCTTACCAGATGGGGCATTAATTAGAGTGTTTGGCAGGCAGAAGGAACAACATCTTTTTCCAATGTATGCCACCAAAAAACTTATCATGCAAGAAGTGTAATACAACCTCACCATAAGGTTGTAAATAACACTGCACAAGAAGAATAAAGCACCATGACCCACGCTTCCTTTTCAGATTGGGTTATACGAGATTAAGAATCTGAAAGTTGTAGATACTAAAGTGAGAGCCTTAGTAAAGTTTGAGTTTGGTACAAAATACTCCAATATGTATGATCTGAATGGAATTTGCAAAGACTAATGTATGAGAATCTACTACAACTAGGTCAACAGGGAATTTCAGTAGCCATGGGTGGAACCATGGAATAAATGTTATAATTCGTCCAATCCTCCCTTACCAATCAATATAGTTGGCACTTCAAAGGCTACTCCATAGACAAAAGCAGTTCTAGAAGAAAAAACATTAGAAGACAGCGACCCGATACAAGATAAGGGAAAGAGGAAGGTTTATGGAAGTGCATAGGAGGAACAAATATAGAAGATGAAAGAAGATACACTTCTCACAAAAATAGCTTTGGAAATAAAATAAAAGAGGAGGTAGAGGCTACATAGAGCATAGGGGAGGAAGAGAGAATCAAAGCTTGGAGGAAGTAGAATTGAGAGCGAAGAGAGAATAACATGAGTTAAGGGAAGAAAATGAGTTAAGAAGGAGAGAATAGGAGGAGGAGAAGAAGAAGAAGTAGAAATAACAATGAAGGAAAGGCATGACATGTGAAGATATATCACCCATATTTTTTGAAGATTAGGAATAATATCAATGAGCAGTAGAAGGAGATAATGAACAGATGTAGGATCGGGATATTTCTCAACAGATTTAGGAGTTGATTGAAGTTGCAAATATGGAGTTTGATCCAGATCCGCAAGATGAATATGTGGCCTTGATGCCCTGTACACCACTAGCCATCGTTCAGACTCCACCACCTCTAGCTGCAGATTCGGCCCTAAGCAAGGAAGGGGAGATAGTTCCCCTTGATGATGATCCAGTGATGGATGTGCACAAACTGTCATTTGATGAAATATAGAAGATGATTTTACAAATGCGGATAAAGAACTTCCTGGATGATGATGCCTCGCTTGCATTTATGAGAGAAAGGGTGGTAGTGGTAGACACCAACAAGAATCCAAATTCTATTGCTGAAACCAACTGGGCCTTCACAGGTGTGATGAAATATAACACTCAGTATTTGATGGTCGAGAATAAATAGTTGGTACAAAATTGTTAATTTTAGTTAATAATGGTATGTTCTATGCTTAGAAAAATTTACTTCAATATTTCTTATTATCCCAATTCAATTTCATGTTTAGCAATCACATTAACATTTACAGTAAATGTTGATATAAAATAAATAAATAACCAAAAGACAAGCTAAGACAAGAAGACACAATAACTTGGTATATGCCAGGGAGAAACCCTAATGTGGGGAAAACACTTTGATCAAATCTTCTTATTATTCTTCAATTTCAGCAGAGAGAGAATGTATAATTTACAATAGTCAATAGGATGCCCTAGCCAAAAAAGTAAACGTTGGTCAAACCAAAAATATTCCTCCTCAATGGAGCTCGGTCAAACCCAGTCAAAATTTTCCTCAAAGAATAGTCAAAGTCATCCCAAAATAGTCTTGAAATTATTGGTCAAACCTAGTCAACACACTGGTCAAATCTATAATCAACGTTGCAGTCAAACATCCCAAATTTCCTCGATTTCATGCCACAAAAATAGGTCTCCCAAACTTGGATTCTATCCCAAAAATTGAAGTCGAAAAATCAAATTTGAGCCAAATTTAACACTGATCAACGTTGTTACAGAAGCCCTAAAACAGTTTGAAAATTATAGTTGCTCTTTCACACGTGCGAAGAAGAGAAAAATTCTTCTTGAGGTTGTATGAACCAATAATAAGGAGAGAGAATGTGAGATGAGATGATGTACAAATGAGGTTTGAGACTCTCCTTTTTATATCCATTAGTGAGGGGTGGAAAAACATATTTTTTGGCTTATGAGCCTACATAAGAATTTTGGCCGACCTTGAAAATTTGCACGTGTGAAAAAAATTCAAAATCCAGCTTCTTCTCATCCAAACAAGATGATATTTAGCTCAATATTGCACCTCTACGAAAGTGGAATCCAACAAAAATATCATCTCCATCATATGAGTAGTGAAAAGTGGTGTTTGGCCCTAGTTTCCAATTTTAACACTCCCTCTCAACTAGGGAGAACTCCACCCATCTATCCATCTGTCAACCTGTGCAATCTTGTCATCTTGTACCATCATGTACCATCTTGTCATCCTGTGTCATCATGCTTCCCCTATAATTTTTTTTCTCTGCTATGTTGAATCATGAATAAATAATGAATAATATTTGATCAAGAGTGAGTCATAATACCTTGTCACTCTCCACTGACCCGAAGTCAATTTAGAGGTAAAAAAATCAACCAGACTTGATCCCAGATCAAGGTGTTGGACACAACCCATCCTATAAATAGAGATTACGACAATACATGTTGTGTCCATCAGTAATGCTATGGTCTATATTCCCATTTCCCAACTCATTGGCCAAATGAGAGGTACTTCCTATGAGTCCCTAAATACATGGGTAGGATGTATGTGGGACATAGATCAAGAGAGGGTGATGTTGGAAATGTTGTCATTGATGGCAAAGGAGGTAGCAGATGCAGAGACAGGAGCAGATGCAGAGACAGGAACAGATGCAGAGACAGGAGCAGAGGCAGAGGCAGAGGAAGCAAATACAAAGACAGAGGTGTTATCACTGCTTTTATTCCAAGAATAGAGAACTATGAGTTATATATATGGCAGGACTGTGTTGAAATGTGCAGTATGAAGAAGACGAAACCATCGTCGACAACACACACACACACACACACACACACACACATATATATATAGATATATATAGATATATATAATTGAAATTGTGGATTACGGAACGGTGTGGACGGAACCTGAGCGCAACGAACAATTGGAACCTGGAGAGGCGGAACTTTGACCAAGGAACAGTAACAGTGGTTTAACCCGGAGGGTGGTTTCTATCGCACCACCATTATACTGAAAGTGGTTTTGATAAATTTGCAGCGATTCCATAAACTTCGTGACACGTGGCCAGGCCACTGTTCAAATACCGTCGTCTAACGTGCGCCATCGCGCGTTATATATCGTACAAAGACGCTGAGCGAAATGGGTGTAGACCGTTGATTTGAAGGCTCGACATCGGATGGCGATCACGTGTCAGACCTGCCCGAAGTTTAATAGAGGTGCACAGAGGATAGCCAAGTATTATACGTGTATTTGATTGGTCGTTTGATTGAACTGTGGGGCCCGACGGAGTTATATGTATAATGAATTGGTTTATTTATGTTTTGACGTATTATAGCCTTAATATAAGGGTTGATGGAATATGTTAAAAGAGTTAACCAAGGTTAATATAATTGGCGGTCAATCCTTACGGAGGTCGATTTATTCATGTGGACGCTTATTATATACATCGAGATATTATATTGTGTGTGAAATATTTGAATATGCGAAGACTTGCATATATTATACACATTGATATATTATGTATAATGTCGAGTACGTGAAGTCGTTTATTTAAAAAGAGTCGGGTTTAATATAAAGTTTCGACGGATTATAAACTTTGATTATAAAGGTTCGGAGGTAAATATATATATAAGCCGAGAATTATAAAAGCCACTGAATGTATTTATTTATCAATTTTCTCCAAAACTGATAAATAAAGTTCGCAAAGAAAATAAAAGAGCCACGCGGAAGTAAACAAAGGGAAACACTGACAGAGCCACACTACAGTAAGCTCAACTTCTCCTTGGGGTCCAAATCCAGTGAATTGAGACATTAAAAATACTCAGATTTGTTTACTTAAATGTGCCAGCATAGAATAAAGGAATGTGATGAGATTGCCCAGATTGGGAATATTGTAATGAATGAAATATGAATGAATTCATATGGATGGGTTTATAACCATGAAAATGAAGTTTCCACATTAATTCAAATTTTCCCAGATCGACAGTTGGATTGAGTACAAATTTGTTGTATTCATTATATATGCACACAGAAAGAGGAAGTATGAGGCCTGACAGAGGAAAACAAAGATTGCAGAGTTGAAGAAATGTACAGGAATGAGTTGGACAGGTGAATAAACACAGAGAACAAAGAATATGCAGAAAAGTGTCTTAACAGCAGTAGAAATAGACAAAATCCAGTAAAGCCAAAGTTCATAAGAGGAGCTGAGTGATATTGAAATATGTAATTAAGAATGTGAATGTAAATGATGTAATTATTTTTTATTTTTTGTGATGCAAAGGCAAGTTTCCTAAGGAAAAGACAAAATCCCACTGTAGCATAAAATTTTTACATATTGTAGTAATTCTAAAATTGAGTTGAAAAAAAGGAATAAGAAGACAAAAGCCAAAGAGTCATGACTGTTCACTTCAAATTCCTTGTGAAATACAAACAATCATGTGAGAATTTCTATATATAATATCAATTTTGATAAGCTCAATGTGAGGGAGAGAGAGAAAATATAGAGAATGCAGAATATAGAAGAATAAAGCAGAGAAGATCAAGAAAAGTAAGAGAAGCTACAGAACAGAGCTGATATTTGAGGTAAATCAGCAAACACTCAGGCTGTTGAATTGAGGAAGTTGGAGCTTCCCTATCAAGTTGTTGCTTGATAGCTGTCAGTTGTAGCTGACTGAGGTTTAAGCCTCCTATAGGTTGGTGCCTGCAGAAAATTGAAGGGAGTTGGTGCTTCCTTGCAAGTTGTAGCTTGCAGAATTGAGGTAGGAGCCTCCTGTAGGTTGGTACCTGCAGAAAAACAGTGGTGAGAGGGAGTTGGAGCTTGCCTTTGCATCACAACAATAATAAGATGTGATTTTCTCCCTTTATGGGTTTCCACTTATATCTGATGTCTCTGTGCATGATGTTTATGTGTTGATCTGATTTATATCATCTGCTTCATACCCGCTGGTCTCATATTAGGTCTGCTGTTCTATTAGATTGATAATTACTGCTCATATTCTAAGATTACTTACATTTTAAGCTGGACATGAAATGAAGATGTGTGTTAGTTTGAATAAAAGTTTTAAAAAGTCTATGAATGTGTTAAACTGATTCACGCCCCCCCCCCTCTCAGTTTAACTAAGAGCTCAACAATTGGTATCAGAGCCAGGTTCCTTTGTACAAGTCTAACAACTGAAAGGAGATCCTAGGTTCCCAATATGGCTAGTAAAGAAGGATGCTCAACCAATAAAGCCTCTTTCTTCACTGGTGAAAATTATTCTTTCTGGAAAATCAGAATGAGGACATAAATAATGTCTCTAGGAATAGAAGTCCGGGCTGTTGTGGAATTAGGATATGCCCCTAAGGCTACTGACACAGAAAAGGACTCAAAACAAGATTTTGTGGCTAATACAAAATCCATGAATGCCATCCTGAATGGATTATGTGAAGCAGAGTTTATTAAAGTAATGCATAAAGACACTGCCAAAAAAATATGGGATACTCTTGAAAACATACATGAGGGAGACCAGAAAGTAAAGACTACCAAAATTCAAGTCTATAGAGCCCAGTTTGAAAACTTAAAAATGAATGATGATGAAGACATTGCTAGTTTCTTCCTAAAAGCTGCAGAAATCATTAACAATATGAAAGCTCTTGGAGAAAAAATGCCAGAAAGTATAATTGTGCAAAAGATTCTAAGATCTCTTCCATCTAGGTTTAATCCAAAGGTGTCTGCAATAGAAGAAACAGCTGATTGGGAGACCTTGACCATGAACCAGTTGCTTGGAAATCTAACAGCCTATGAAATGAGGCTCCCACAGAAAAAGCCAAGTACAAGGGAAGCAACCTTTAAAACAGAAAAGAAGAAAGAAGAAGAGGGAGACATATGCTCTTGCTCAGATGAAGAAGAGGCAAAGTTTGTCAAGAAATTGGATAGAGGCTCAGGTAAATACAAAGGTAAACTCCCCTTCAAATGCTTTAACTGTGGAAGAGGGGGACACTATGCTGCTAAGTGTCCTCACAAGAAAGTAAGAAATCAAGCTCAAGAATCAGAGAAAGACACATCAAAGAACTGGCAGAAAGGAAAGAAATTCAGCAGAAAATCCTTCTATGCTCAGCAAGACAGCAGTGCATCTGAAGACTCAGATGAACCCTCAAGTGAAGAAGGAACCTCCGAATTTTTATTGATGGCCATAGAAGATCTTGAGGGACTCCTACTAGAAGATGAAGAAGAAGAAGGGGAAGTAGACCTTGAGGGGGAGCTAAGAAGTGCTCTGGAAGAGATTGACAGACTCAAACTAAAATGCAGAAAACAAAAAGAGATTCTCCTAAAATGTGTGAAAGAAGAACAAAATTCAGAAGTCCTCATGCAGCTGAAGGTAAAGATTGAAGAAGCCAAGAAGATAGAAGATATGTTACTTCAGCAAATCAAAGATAAAACTCGAGAACAAGAGAAGCTGGAAGAAGAAATTCTGTGTCTAAGAAAGAAATTAGAAAATGCTCAACAGAAAGTTTCTATATACCCTTCTCAAATGACAAGTTCTGGTAAGTTGAATGAAATCTTAGATGTTCAAAGATCTCCTCTAATAAAAATTGGGATAGGCTATGAAGGAGAATCAAGTAAAGGCAAAGAAAAGGAAAACAAAAATATAATTTTTGTGAAAGCAAAGAAGGCTGATGAAGTAGCTCAAATAATTCCTACAAAGGAAGAAACATGTAATGAGAAAGAAAGAGACTAGAAGAAACTTCTAATAACAAATATTGTAACAAATACTAAGACAACAGAGAAAGGATCATATACCCCTGAGTATATCAAATTTGGAAGCCATCAAAGGAGATTCTTGCCTCCTATGAAGAATGCCACCTATTATGTCTGCCACAAGCTGGGACACATTGCTACATACTGTCATGCAAGGAGGAGTGATTCAAACCAGCAAAAGATGCAAGCATGGAAGAGACAACCTTACATCAGGTATGCAAAGAGACAACCTTACATCAGGTATGCAAGTAATTTCTATGGTTATTGTTTTTATTGTAAGGATTTTGGCCATAGAATTATTGAATGTAGAAAGTATGGACAAAGACTGATGTTCAATACCTCAAGGAGGTTTACGAGTCAAAGTAATTTTGTTCATGCTCACAATTCTGCAAAAGCCATAATCAAATGTTGTATATGCAATCAAGTTGGACATATATCCTCCAAGTGTTCTCTAAAAGGATATAATTCATCATCTCACAAAAGATACCAAACAAAAGGGGGCCTCCAGTGGATAAAGAAGGAGAATAAATGTGACTTGGCTTTAATTGCTCAAGATTTGAAGAGTCAATGGTATTTGGACAGTGGCTGCTCTAAACACATGACAGGAGACAAAAACAAGTTTATAAATCTTGATGGAAAGAAATCTGGAAATGTTACCTTTGGCAATGATAAATAAGGAAAAATAAAAGGAAAAGGCTCAGTCAGCATAGAAAATGGCAGAGGAAAGGCCCAAGATGTACTATTTGTAGATGGGCTGAAAGAAAATTTACTAAGTGTCAGTCACATGTGTGACAAAGGCTGTGAAGTTCTTTTTAGAGCACAAGATTGTGAAGTCAGATCCAGCACCAAAGGTAAGACTCTGCTCAAGGGTGTTCGAACAGAGAGTAATGTTTACATTGTGAAAGAGGGAGATGAAGCATGTCATCTTAGCAAGCTAGAAGAGTCATGGTTATGGCATAAAAGGTTGGGACATCTAAGCTTCGATCACATCATCAGACTAAGTAAGAAGAAAGCTGTCAGAGACATGCCAGAAATTAAGAGGCCTTCTAATACCATATGCAAATCTTGTCAATTGGGTAAACAGACCCGCACATCCTTTAAGGCCAAAGAGGATTTATCAACAAGAAGACCACTCCAACTTGTGCACATGGATCTGTGTGGACCTGCAAGAACTAAGACACCAAGTGGAGAATCCTACTTCATGCTGATAATAGATGATTTCTCTAGAATGACATGGGTTTCTTTTCTCAAGAACAAATCAGAAGCAGTGGAAAAGTTTAAGATATTCAAAGCATTAGCAGAAAATCAAACTGGATGCAAGCTAAAATGTATCAGATCAGATAGAGGAGGAGAATTTACAGATTATGACTTTGCTAACCTATGCAATGAACATGGCATAAAACAACAATTCACTATTGCAGGAACACCTCAGCAGAATGGAGTAGCAGAAAGACAAAACAGATCTGTTCAACAAATTGCCAGAGCCATGATGCAAGAGAATAATATTGCTCAAACCTTCTGGGCAGAAGCAGTGCACACAGCAGTACATATCCTTAACAAAGCTCACTTAAGGCCAAGCAGTGACAAGACACCCTACGAACTGTGGCATGGAAATCCAACCTCAATCAAACACTTCAGGATCTTTGGTAGCAAGTGTTACATAAAGAATAATGATGAAAATCTTGGAAAATTTGATGCAAGAGCTGATGAAGGAATATTTCTAGGTTATGCATCCAAAAGTAAAGGGTACAGGTGCTACAACAAGACTCTTTGGAAAATAGTTGAATGTATTGATGTGAGATTTGATGAAGAACTTCCAAACAATACAAGAAATACAGACTGCTGCAGTCCATCAGACAACCATGAAGAGGAAGACTAGAATAATGATGAAATAAGCAAGACAACAAAAGATGCAGAGCTAAGCTCGAAAACCCCCTCAAGATATACTCAGAAGAACCATCCTGAAGAACAGATCATTGGAGATAAGAAAGCAAGGGTCCAGACAAGAAGGCAACTAACAGAACAAACTGAAGAAGTATACATAGCCATGCTGTCACAAATAGAACCAAAGAAATTTGAAGAAGCCAGCAAGGACAAGTCTTGGGTGAAAGCAATGAATGAGGAACTGGACCAAATTGAAAAGAACAATACCTAGGAACTAGTTCCTAGACCTATTGAAAGGAATATCATTGGTTCAAAATGGGTATTCAAAAACAAAATGAATGAGAAAGGACAAGTAATCAAAAATAAAGCCAGGCTGGTCTGTAAAGGATACTCACAAATTGAAGGACTTGATTATGAAGAAACATTTTCCCCTGTAGCCAGAATGGAGGCTATCAGAATTTTCCTGGCATTTGGATGCTACCAAGACTTCAAGGTATATCAAATGTATGTAAAGTTTGCTTTTCTTAATGGAGATCTAGAAGAAGAAGTGTACATGGAACAACCATAAGGCTTTTCATTGACAGACAAAGAAGACTATGTATGCAGATTGAAGAAGGCCCTATATGGACTGAAACAGGCTCCTCGTGCTTGGTACTCAAGACTGGATAAATATTTTCAAAAACAGGGTTTTAAAAGAGGTGGAGTAGACAAAAATCTATACATAAAAGCCCATGAAAATGAACTCCTGATTGTTGTTGCATATGTTGATGACATTATGTTTGGAAGCAACAGAGATGAGCTAGCAAAAGGATTTGCAGAAGATATGAAATCAGATTTTGAAATGTCCATGATTGGAGAGCTCAGTTTCTATTTAGGACTTTAAATTCAGCAAAGGAGCACAGGTACATTCATCTCACAAGAAAAATACTTAAAGGAAATGCTGAAAAAGTTCAAAATGGAGGAATGTAAACCTATGTCAACTCCCATGACTACAGGTTGCAAGCTATGTGCTGATGATGGGTCTGCTGATATAGATCAAAAACTCTACAAATCCATGATTGGAAGTCTATTGTATCTTACTGCATCAAGACCAGACATCATGCTAGCAGTAGGACTAGTGGCTAGATATCAAGCAGCACCTAAACAAAACCATCTTCTGGCAGTAAAAAGAATACTCAGATATCTACAAGGAACAACACAATATGGAATTTGGTATCCTAAAACCAAAAACTTCACTTTATCAGCATACACAGATGCAGATTGGGCCAGCTGTGTGGATGACAGAAAGAGTACAAGTGGAGGTGCATTCTATCTAGGAGAAAATCTAGTGGCATGGTTAAGCAAGAAACAAACATCTATCTCCCTATCTACAGCTGAAGCAGAATATATAGCAGCAGCAACATGCTGTACACAAGTCATGTGGATGAAGCAAAATCTTCAAGACATGAAGGTAAGCATTGATGAACCTATTTCAATCAAATGTGATAATACAAGTGCTATAAGTATATCTAAAAATCCTGTACTTCACTCAAAAACTAAACATATCCCAATCAAATATCATTTCCTCCGAGAACAAGTGGCTCAGAAGATAGTAAAGCTGGAATATGTACCAACAAAAGAACAGACAGCTGATATATTTACCAAACCTCTTGCTAGAGAATCATTTCAATATTTGAGAAATAAACTAGGGGTAGTATATGCAGATACTACTCTCTGATATAAAGAGAAAGCACAATTTCAGGGGGAGAACAAAACGAAAATATCATTCCAGGGGGAGAACAACCAGCAAGAAAAGCATGAATCAGGTCCTCAGGATCAAAGGATTAAGGCAAAAGAACACCAAGTTATTATCCTAGAGTTACCTACATTATTCAAGCATAAAAAATCTATGAAGTATCATTATTCTCACTCTTAACTCGATACAAGTGAAAGAACTGTATCAATTTACAGTGTACATTCAAAATCAATAATCCTCAAAGTGTTCTCTCAACAAGTCTTATACATCACTATGGAGCAGCGTGGTACACAGTTAACAGAAGAGAGCCTAAACATAACTCAGAAAGAGGAAACACAAAATGCAACCCTTTGCCATTGATGTCAAAGGGGGAGGAAGAGAAGGCAAACAGGAAGAGCAAACAACAGGAGAAAGAACAGGAAAATAGAGAAAATGTATTGCCATCAATGCCAAAGGGGGAGACTGTTGGAAATGTTGTCATTGATGGCAAAGGAGGTAGCAGATGCAGAGACAGGAGAAGATGCAGAGACAGGAACAGATGTAGAGACAGGAGCAAAGGCAGAGGCAGAGGAAGCAAATACGAAGACATAGGTGTTATCACTGCTATTATTCCAAGAATAGAGAACTATGAGTTATATATATGGCAGGACTGTGTTGAAATGCGCAGTATGAAGAAGACGGAACCATAGTCGACAACATATATATCTATATCTATATATATATATATATATATATATATATATATATATATAAAATTGAAATTGTGGATTACGGAATGGTGTGGACGGAACCTGAGCGCAACGAAGAACTGGAATTTGGAGAGGCAGAACTTTGACCAAGGAATAGTAACAGTGGTTTAACTAGGAGGGTGGTTTCTATCGCACCACCATTATACAGAAAGTGGTTTTGATAAATTTGCAGCGATTCCATAAACTGCGTGACACGTGGCCAGGCCACTGTTCAAATACCGCCATCTAACGTGCGCCATCGCGCGTTATATATCGTAGGAAGACGCCGAGCGAAATGGGTGTAGACCGTTGATTTGAAGGCTCGACATCGGACAGCGATCACGTGTCGGACCTGCCTGAAGTTTAATAGAGGTGCACGGAGGATAGCCAAGTATTATACGTGTATTCGATTGGTCGTTTGATTGAACTGTGGGGCCCGGCGGAGTTATATGTATAATGAATTGGTTTATTTATGTTTCGACGTATTATAGCCTTAATATAAGGGTTGATGGAATATGTTAAAAGAGTTAACCAAGGTTAATATAATTGGCGGTCAAACCTTATGAAGGTCGATTTATTCATGTGGACGCTTATTATATACATCGAGATATTATATTGTGCGTGAAATATTTGAATATGCGAAGACTTGCATATATTATACACATTGATATATTATGTATAATGTCGAGTACGTGAAGTCGTTTATTTAAAAAGCGCCGGGTTTAATATAAAGTTTCGACGGATTATAAAGGTTCAGAGGTAAATATATATATATAAGCCGGGAATTATAAAAGCCACTGAATGTATTTATTTATCAATTTTCTCCAAAACTGATAAATAAAGTTCGCAAAGAAAATAAAAGAGCCACACGGAAGTAAACAAAGGGAAACACTAACACAGCCACACTACAGTAAGCTCAACTTCTCCTTGGGGTCCAAATCCAGTGAATTGAGACATTAAAAATACTCAGATTTGTTTACTTAAATGTGCCAGCATAGAATAAAGGAATGTGATGAGATTGCCCAGATTGGGAATATTGTAATGACTGAAAAATGAATGAATTCATATGGATGGGTTTATAACCATGAAAATGAAGTTTCCAAATTAATTCAAATTTTCCCAGATCGACAGTTGGATTGAGTACAAATTTGTTGTATTCATTATATATGCACATAGAAAGAGGAAGTATGAGGCCTGACAGAGGAAAACAAAGATTGCAGAGTTGAAGAAATGTACAGGAATGAGTTAGACAGGTGAATAAACACAGAGAACAAAGAATATGCAGAACAGTGTCTTAACAACAGTAAAAATAGACAAAATCTAGTAAAACCAAAGTTCATAAGAGGAGCTGAGTGATATTGAAATATGTAATTAAGAATGTGAATGTAAATGATGTAATTATTTTTTATTGTTTGTGATGCAAAGGCAATTTTCCTAAGGAAAAGAAAAAATCCCACTGTAGCATAAAATTTGTACATATTGTAGTAATTCTAAAATTGAGTTGAAAAAAAGGAATAAGAAGACAGAAGCCAAAGAGTCATGACTGTTCACTTCAAATTCCTTGTGAAATACAAATAGTCATGTGAGAATTTCTATATATAATATCAATTTTGATAAGCTCAATGTGAGGGAGAGAGAGAAAATATAGAGAATGCAGAATATAGAAGAATAAAGCAGAGAAGATCAAGAAAAGTAAGAGAAGCTACAGAACAGAGCTGAAATCTGAGGTAAATCTGCAAACACTCAGGCTGTTGAATTGAGGAAGTTGGAGCTTCCCTATCAAGTTATTGCTTGATAGCTGTCAGTTGTAGTTGATTGAGGTTGAAGCCTCCTATAGGTTGGTGCCTGCAGAAAATTGAAGGGAGTTGGTGCTTCCTTGCAAGTTGTAGCTTGCATAATTGAGGTAGGAGCCTCCTGTAGGTTGGTACCTGCAGAAAAACAATGGTGAGAGGGAGTTGGAGCTTGCCTTTGCATCACAACAATAATAAGATGTGGTTTTCTCCCTTTATGGGTTTCCACTTATATGTGATGTCTCTGTGCATGATGTTTATGTGTTGATCTGATTTATATCATCTGCTTAATACCTGCTGCTCGCATATTAGGTCTGATGTTCTATTAGATTGATAATTACTGCTCATATTCTAAGATTACTTACATATTAAGCTGGACATGAAATGAAGATGTGTGTTAGTTTGAATAAAAGGTTTAAAAAGTCTATGAATGTGTTAAACTGATTCACCCCCCCCCCTCTCAGTTTAACTAAGAGCTCAACAGGTGAACCAACTCGATATCATAATTGTGGGAAAATAACACACCAAAAAGGTAAGGTGAGCCTAGCCCTGTGGTTTCTTATAGCTCCAAGAAGCTATCCCCAAGCCCCCTAGAGATCCCATAACTCAAAGTATAACTCAAGTGGGACCCTCATAAGAGGGTATGTACACGATTCCAAGCTTCTCACAGAAGGTTAAGAATTTGAACTGCCCCAGGGGCTTCGTGAGAATATTTTTGACCTACTCATAATTCCCAATGTGATGGAGCCTTACAGTGCCTCACTGTCCCATATCCCAGATAAAGTGGTACCTGATGTCAATATGCTTGGAGCAATCATGCAACACAAAAATCTCTGAAAGTCGAATCCAACTTTGGTTGTGGAAAAGGATCACGGTGGTTTCTAGCACATGCCCAAAAATCTCATTGAAGAGCTTCCTCAACCAAAAAACTTCACAATAGGCCATAATTTTTGCAATGTATTCAGCCTCAGCGTTGCTCAAAGAAAATAATTCCTGCTTCCTGCTCATCCAGGATATCGAAGAAGAACCTAGGTTGAAGAAACATCCAGATGTGATTTTATGATCCACCACACTACCTACCCAGTTAGCATCAGTATATCTATGGAGCCTCATACTCTCTGAATTTTATCTCGGTCCATGGTTGATTGTGCCCTAGAGTTATCTCAAGATATTATTGGCACCAATCCAATGAATGTGATGAGGCCCGACCATATATTGACTCAAAGTCTTCACTCTAAAACATATTTCTGGATATGATTTCACTAAGAACATCAAGGCCCCTACGAGTTGATGATACTCATTAGGATTTCCCAAATTAGGCCCAACAACATGTCCACACAACTTCTTAAAGTTGAGTTCCATCGGAGTAGTCACAGACTTGTAGTCCACAAATCGTAAGAAGTAATGCATCAGTCCTAGGATGTTATGGAAACAACTCAAAAAATAGAAGAAAAGAGAGATCGATGACTTATAAATCAGCCACTTCGAGGGGGAAACCTCCTTTACATTACATATATGAACAATCATTGGATGAAACAAATGAAAAAACCTCCTTTATATATATAGGAGTCCATGGGGTCACAATATAATCCTAGCCGGCCTAACAATAATAATGTAAGGACACAGCAATAACTATAGTGGGCTATTATGCGGCACAATAATAACAATATGGGGACTACGGGGGTACAAAAATAACAATAAGGGGGCTACACTAACAAAAATAAGGGACTACACTAGTAATATAGGGCACTAACATGCCCCTCTCCTTCAAAAAGGTGTTTTCCTCAATGCTTGAGTACTTCTGGATGCTTATGTATAAAATTCTCAACCTCCCATGTGGAATCTTCAGTGGGTAAGTTCTTCCACTTGATGAGATACTCTGAAATTGATCGATTTTGTAGCTTTCAAGTTCTTGTTTATGTGATTTCTTTAGGTTCCAATATGATTTTTCCTTCCTCATCAAGTTCTATCAATATTGTTTGAACTGGAATTTTTTCACCTATAACCTTCTCTAAGCATGAAACATGGAAAACTGTGTGCACAAGGGAAGATGTAGGAAGCTCCAATTTGTATTCCATAGTACCAATCTTTTACAACACCTTGTAAGGACCAAATTACTTTGGCGATAATTTATTATCCTTCTTAGCTTGCTTGAGGGACATTTTTTTGTATGGTTGTAGCCATAAAAATACCCAGTTTCCTACATCAAAACTTCTCTCGCTGCGATGTTGATATGCCTGTTGTTTCATTTGATTATGTGCCAAATTTAGGTTATCCTTTAAGATTTTTAGAACTTATTTTTTATTCTCTATGTCATATTCCACTCCTTGAACCTTAGAATTATCTCTTAAAGATGATGTGATCGACGGGGAATGATATCCATAAAGTGTCATTAATGGGGTCATTTTTGTTGTAGTGTGGAAGGAAGTGTTATACCACCATTCAGCTAGAGATAACCAATTGAACCATTATGTTTTTTTATCAGATACAAAGAAAATAATATATCATTCCAAAAATTTGTTCACTATCTCAGTTTTCCCATCGAATTGAGGATGACAAAATGAGCTCTGAGGTAGTTGAATACCCAAACAAAAAAATAATTCCGTCCAAAAATTTCTAGTGAAAATGAAATCTCTATTGCTTACAATAATCTTTGGGTTCCCATGTAGCTTTTGAATCATTTCCATAAATGCAGTCGCAATTGTAATCACTTTAAATGGATGAGATAATGCACAAAAGTGTACATACTTGGTAATTATATCAACTACCACCATGATGACACTCTTTCCTGTGGACTTAGGTAAAACTGTGATAAAATCCATTGAAACCTCCTCCCAACATTGATTTGGAATGGATAAAGATTGTAGCAGACCCGAGGTCTTAATTGCCTCAACTTTATTTTGTTGGAAAGCCAAAAATTCTACCACAAAAATTTTAATATCAGATTTAAGGCCATCCCAAAAAATCTTTCTTCACCATGTGGTAATTTTTTTAAAATATTGAGTGTCCTCCTAAGGGAGAGGTGTGCAATTCCAAAAGAATCTTTTGTTCTAGTTGGGAAATCTTACAAATATATAAGCGATATTTGTACCATAAGGAATAATTTTTCCAACTAAATGTATCAGATGTACTGGGATCTTGCTGCAACTTTTGAATGAGTGTCCATACTTCTTCGTCATTCTTTCATTCCTCCCTTGCTTTGGTTATCCAATCTGTTTGGATAATAAAAATGACACAAAGCAATGCTTCCACATCATCATCCTTTCTTGAGAGTGCATCTGCAACAACATTTAGCTTCCATTTTTTAAAATGATTTCAAAGTCATAACCCAACATCTTTGTGACCCATTTTTTCTGCTCTTCTGAAGATATTCTTTGTTCCAAAAAGTATTTAAGACTATCATGATCAGTTTTTACCTTGAAGTGTCTTCCCATTAGGTAAGGTCGCCATTTCTTTAGTGCATGTAGTATTGACAACATTTCCTTCTCATAAATAGCTTTCTGTAAATACTTTTCTTTGATTCGACGACTTTCAAAAGAAATGGGTCTTCCTTCTTGCATTAAAACAACACCAATTAAGGTTTTTTTGAAGTATGGTGTAGCTAAGACCGGTGCTTGAATGTAATATTCCTAAACTAGCACACAACTAATTGGAATATTGAATTTTAATTTTTTCTTTTAGATAGAGGAATAAGAGGGTATAGAGACCCATAAATATCCTTAGTAGGAATAAAGACACTCCTAGTGTGAATGGAGGTCATCTTAAAAGCTGGATTGAAGACCCTTAGGTGTGAAAAAGGGTTGGAGCATGAAGACTGGGTCAACTTTGACCAAATCAACAATGTTGTTATGGAGGAATGGAATTCATGGTGGGACAACACAGTTTTGGAGGGAGATTGAATGAATGTAAGTAGTGAACTAATTGAGTGGGGCCAAGGGTGAGGAAGCTCATCACTTATATAAGAAAGAGGATGGTAGCCATATGGGGTTATGTTTGAGATTATTATTTTGATATGGTCTGTTTAGACTTGTTGCTCTCTTCAGCTGTTTAGCTAAGATTGCAATGTTGTTTAGCACAGGGTGTTCCCGGTCGTGAATCCCACCTCTTCCTTTGAAAGGCCTCTTGGGAGAGTATTTCACTACATTTTCCACTATCCAGCATCAAGCCAAGCTCCATATTTTTTCTACAGCACAGTTTCTGTAGAGTATTGTGTTGTGTTGCAGGGTGTAACAATGGAAGATTATATTGGGTGTCTTCAGAGCTAGTTTTGCAGTGTAGGAAGGTTTACTTCCATTGGAAGGATAGTAAAGAAGCCCTTTGGGCATTATTGAAATATTTGGCATCAGGCCAAGGAGTATTTATCCCCTACAATGCAGTTTCAGTCCAGATCTGCGTTATTTTAGGGAGGAGTTGTAGGGGTGGTTGAAGTGGATGTTTTGGGAGGTGATTTCGTCAGTGGAGGAGCCATTCTTTCATTCGGGGGATCTATTGGAGAATATCTCTAGGTTTCTACATTAGCTTCATCCATATCTTCTTATTTCTGCTATTGCAGCATACCTTCATCCCTAGGGCTGCAACTTACATTGGCACATTGTGTGCATTTTCCAGAAACCCTCTTGGGTTGTCTTGGAAAGCTGATCTAGTGCCTAGATCTGTATGTGTAGCATCTAGTTTCGCCTATATCAGTATTTTTATATCATTGTGTTATCTCCAGCTATAGTTATTCTTAGTATGACTATGCGTAGCAGCTCTCCGGCATTTTGTATTGTAGCAACAACTCATATTTGGGAGTGATTATTTATGGGAGGCTTGTTTCCTCATTTCATATGATTTATGCCTCACTATTTTGTGATCATTTTCTGTTCTTATACATAATTTTATGGCTCCTTATTGATCTCAAATATTGATGCGTTGATTTACCTTGCCATTTCCTTGTTTATGCACTATATTCTTGACTTTCCCATTTGGGAATATTACAATGGTATCAGAGCATAATATTCGCTTAGCCCGTGGATCTCAGCCATTATGATATTCAGAGAATAAGAAGAAGGAGAAAGAGATTAGAGTGATGGTAAGAATGAATTTTATCTCACCTCTTTTCAGATCTAAGAGGGACCTCACCAAGGAGTTCAAGCAAAGAAAAGTGGATAAAAGCACTGAAACCACACTAGGGTTTCAAGATGAGGAAGGTCCATGTACTTCCTATCATCAAAAAGAAGAACCGGTATTGCATAGAGCTCCAAAGAAACATGCTACATCCTTTCCTTTTGAAGGAGAAGACAAGAGGCATGGTGATGGAGGACACTTAGATTATGAGATTCTAAGTGAGTATATTGTATAATATAAGTCTCAACCTAGAGCTTTCAAGGAGAATCTAACTCTCCTATAGTTCATTCAGCTCAAAGAAGAAATAAGACCTTGCAGCAATAGATTTCTATTGCCTACATTTGATGGGTCATCCACATGTACAACAAGAGCTTGGAGAATGAAGTTGGATGCATTTTTCCTACTACATCCAGTAGTAGAGAGACAAGCTGTTGAGATTGCAGTGCTACAACTTGAGGGTGAAGCAAACATTTTGTGGTTCAGCCATTTGATTCATGCAAGAGTGACTGCATATGTAGATTTTACTCAAAGGTTGATCAAGAAGTTTGACAAGAAGAAATCAAAGGAGAAGAAAATTCCACCACCACTTGCTGCAGGAGAACTTGCATCAGGAGAAATAACACTTGCACCTTTGCAAAGTTGTCTTGATCTCTTGAAATTTATAGTCCCGTGCATATTCTGGAGATGCATGAGAAGGAGGATACTTGTACCAGCGCTGATGCAGCGATAGAAGAGAAACCATCATCATCAATAGTTGGGGAAGTCATCACATCGGAGGAAGGAACCCTTTTAGCAGTACAAGATTTTCCCAAGCTTTACCAAGGTATGCACATATGTCCATTTCCTATTATTTCAGCACATCATATGGAGGATTATGGAAACATGCTATCATGTCAAATGCATGACCTAGGGTCAAAGCACATTGCTGATTTGGAGCAGCAGACTATCACTACACTGAGGACCCTTGATTTGTTCAAGGAGGAGATATACATTCATCCTAGTTATTCATTGTTGATTTGCACACAACTCTTGGGGTTGGAGTGTAGATTTTTGGAGGATAGGATGAGTATTGTCATAAACAATGCAATGCAGAACTATGTGTTCAACATTGAGCATGACCTTAAGACAACAGATGCACCATCATGGAGATCAGCAGCGCTGCCATTGAGCAGCAGTGATGAGTTGGGGGCCCAACCATTATTTGAGCATTCCAATGACCTTTCTGCATGTATAGTAGAGGATAGATAGATGGTTGATGAGATGCATCTTATATTCCATTGTTATAATGGATCTTTCTTGATGAGCATTTCACAGCTCAATGGGAAGATTTTGCCTTCAGTATATTTTTACCCTTATGGATTCAACATGGTTATTGATGAGTGGTCTTCATTTGGATATCTCCAAGAGATTTAATTACAACATCCCATGAAATGCAAAGGTAGAAATCTGATTTGGGAGGATGGTATTCTCCATTGGAGGGGTG
This sequence comes from Pinus albicaulis, assembly GCA_034641835.2. NCBI lineage: Eukaryota > Viridiplantae > Streptophyta > Pinopsida > Pinales > Pinaceae > Pinus > Pinus albicaulis. The sequence continues at coordinate 224,153,274 of CM076570.1, forward strand.
CCAATTTTGAGCGTGATGTTAGAAATTCACCATTGGTTGGATGGGTGATGTTGATGAGAAAGAGGCTAGGAAGCCACTTGCAAATCTATAACACAGGGTAGCAGGAGGCAAGGCTGCATTAGCTAGTACTCTTGAAAGATTTTGGCCATCATGTAGCATATCCTATTCCAAATGGTGTGCTAATGGTTGGGACTTGGCATGGCACTTCCATCATATGACAGCAAGGAATTTGGGCGTATTGGGGTGATGTGATATCTTTCATGTCAACCATCATGTTGTTGCTCTATAGTTTATATGGTGATGGTGAGGGGAGGCGACAAGAGGATTTTTTTCTTTGGAAGCTCTTAGGAGAGTATGGGCTGATTTTATCTGATACTTTGCATGATGTTGCAGGAGTAGGTGATAGCACTATCATGGTGCGAAGGGGCTACTCCTTAGCCTTGGAGGATTAGGAGGTACTTCCACTTTGGAAGGAATATCCCATATATAACAACATTATGGTAGATGACTTTGACATTTTGCATGTCAAAGAATGAAGCTATGAGATGACAGGAGCCTTATTACAAAGGCCAACAACGCTGTTACTTGGGAGCTTGGGTTTGTTGATGGAGTGTTCCCAGGATCACTTCACATATGACGCACTTGATGGACAAGTAGGAAATGAGAATGATGGAGTAGTGGATGGAGAAATCTATTACCATGATATGATCTTCTTGACTTGGATCTCCAAGCATAAGAATAAGGTTTTGCATGCAGCACATGGTTCATTATTTTTCATGGAGATATGTCATACCATTATGGAGGGCTCATTCATGGATCTTATTATCAACCTACTCTCAGTACATGGTAAGAATTGTGTTTTTGCACTTATTAATTATCTAACATAGGATTTGAATTCTCTTACCATCTCTATATAGTACATTTCTCCACAAGAGGGAAATCCTCTATTTGGGCTTCATGGTCATTTTGGGACCAACATTAGTGATGGGGATAGCCATCTCTTGTATGGCTTTAGGCAAGTATTGTACTATTCTTTGTATTCTCAGTTGATACATAATTCCATTTTATATTTACTAGTAGATGTGATGACATGCACAACTAGCAATTTGTTGAGAGACAACTTGCCATGTTATTTTTTGAAACAACAGTTAAAAAAATGCATTGTAACTACTTGGGAGACTGTTGGTACCTTCCAACACTATATGAAACCTTCAGTACCTCTCTCATTTGGATTCCATGTGATGATAATGTCATATACACTTTATATGGGATGGTCTGGGCAAGAACCAAAGAGTGGGTCTTTGAGGTTCCAATTGCCTTTTTGCTTCATGAAGACAACATTATTGCAGTCAAAATTTAGCAGTAGCTCTACACTTATCATAAGTGTAGAGAGAGACAACGTGGGATGGAAAATTTGATCCATCATGTTCAGCTATGCAGCCCACCTACTTTGCAGGAGCCTAAGGTGGAAGAACTTTTTCATGAGTTACCATTTTGGAGGGTGAATCACTTTGTGTCGATGACAGCTTGGGGCTTGGAGCTTCACATGGGAAGGAAGGTTCCAAATCATTTGCTGATTACATGCATCAAGAAGGCATCTAGACCACATATAATTTCCTCCATGGATATCCCACTTGTTCATGATGAGAGCCATTTGGATTTTTCACCAAAGGCATACCTATACACTTGGGAGGAGCAGCTTGAGGACATATTGATGAGAGGGAATCTTGTTCATTGGAGGAGCTTATCATATCAGGATGCTACAAGAGGAATAGGAGAGGATATTCATTTCTATCCTTGTAGTTTCTTGAGGACAAGCAACATTTGGGAGGGGAGGACTGTAATATTCCTAAATTAGCACACAACTAATTGGAATATTAAATTTTAATTTTTTCTTTTAGATAGAGGAATAAGAGGGTATGGAGACCCATAAATCTCCTTAGTAGGAATAAATACACTCCTAGTTTGAATGGAGGTCATCTTAAAAGTTGTATTGAAGACCCTTAGGTGTGAAAAAGGGCTGGAGCATGAAGACTACGTCAACTTTGACCAACTCAACAATGTCGTTATGGAGAGTGGAATTCATGGTGAGAAAATGCAGTTTTGGAGGGAGATTGAATGCATGGAAGTAGTGACCTAATTGAGTGGGGCTAAGGGTGAGGAATCTCATCACTTATATAAGAAAGAGGATGGCAGCCATATGGGGTTATTTTTGAGATTATTATTTTAATATGGTATTTTTAGACTTGTTTCTCTCTTCAGTTGTTTAGCTAAGATTGCAGTGTTGTTTAGCATAGGGTGTTCTCGGTCGGGAATCCCACCTCTTCCCTTGAGAGGCCTCTTGGGAGAGTATTTCACTACATTTTCCACTATCCAGCATCAGGCCAAGCTCCATCTTTGTTCTACAGCGCAGTTTCTGTAGAGTATTGTGTTGTGTTGCAGGGTGCAACAGTGGAAGATTATATTGGGTGTCTTCAGAGCTAGTTTTGCAGTGGAGGAAGGTTTCCTTCCATTGGAAGGCCAATAAAGAAGCCCCTTCGGCTTTAATGACATATTTGGCATCAGTCCAAGGAGTATTTATCCCCTACAACGCAGTTTTAGTCCAGTTCTGCATTATTTTAGGGAGGAGTTGCAAGGTTGGTTGCAATGGATGTTTTTGGAGGTGATTTCTTTAGTGGAGGAGCCATTATTTCATTCGGGGGATCTATTGGAGAAGATTTATAGGTTTCTACATTAGATTTAGCCATATCTTCTCATTTTTGTTGTTGCAACATACCTTTAGCCCTAGGGCTGCAACTTACATTGGCACATTGTGTGCATTTTCCGGAAACCCTCTTGGGTTGTCTTGGAAAGCTGATCTAGTGCCTAGATATATATGTGTAGCATCTATTGTGGCCTATATCAGTATTTTTATATCATTGTATGATCTCAAACTATATTTATGCTTAGTATGACTGTGTTGTAGTAGCTCTCTGACATTTTGTATTGTAGCAGCAACTCATATTTGGGAGTGATTGTTTATGGGAGGCTTGTTTCCTCATTTCATATGATTTATGCCTCACTATTTTGTGATCATTTTCTATTATTATACACAATTTTATGGCTTCATATTGTTCTCCAATATTGATGCGTTGATTTACCTTGATATTTCCTTGTTTATGCACTATATTCCTGCCTTTCCCATTTGGGAATATTACATTGACACACTGCCTCTTTAAGATGTTCAAAGGCCTTATTTGCTTCAATATTCCATGAAAATGCATCTTTCTTCAATAATTTTGTTAGAGGTGTTTCTATTCTCCCATAATCCTTAAAAAACTTGCGATAATACCATATTAACCAGAGAAATCCTCACAACTGTTTTATGCTTGTGGGGACTTTCCATTCCTTAATGGCTTTAATTTTGTCAGGGTCTACCTTAACAGCCTCCTTAGATACATTATGACCCATATATTCCACCTCTTGTAGTCTAAAGAAACATTTGAAGGTTTTTGCATATAATTGTTTCTCCTCCAATAGTTTGAGCACCCTATCAACATGTTGAACATGATCCTTCCAAGACCTATTGTAGATTAGTATATCATCAAAAAATATTAACACAAATTTTCTAAGGAAGGGTTTGAAAATGGAATTCATCAACCCTAGAAATTTAGAAGGTGCACTGGTAAGGCCAAAAGGCATGACCAAAAATCATAATGACCCTCATGAGTTCGAAATTCTATTTTTGAAATGTCTTCTATCTTCATTCTAATTGATGATATCCTGAATGAAGATCCAACTTGGTGAAATATATTGCTCCAAGTAATTCATCCAATAATTCATCAATCATAGGAATGGGAAATTTATCTTTAATAGTGAGCTTATTGATCTCCCTATAATCCGGACACATGCACCATGATCCATCCTTCTTGTGCACCAATACTACTCGAGCATAAAATAATTTTGACTAGGTTGAATTATACCAGCCTCTAGCATTTATGTAATCATACGTTCAATTTTTCTCTTTTGGACATAAGGATATCTATAAGGCTTGATGTTTGGAGGAACAATTCCTGGAATCAAATGAATAGCATGATCATGATCACAAATAGGTGGGAGTCCTTTGGGAGTTTCAAACACCTTGGAATGATTGTCCAGGAATTTTTGGAGATCTGCAGAAAAAAGATGATTTTGATGTTGGAACTTCTAATGAGCATAATTGTGCAATGACACATTGTTTTTATTTCTTTAGAAGCTTTTTTATGACATTAGAGCTTATTATCTTTCCTGGCTTCCCTGCGATACCCCGTAATTCAACTTCCTTTCCTTCCGAAAAAAATTTCAAGAAAATTTCTTGAAAATTAAAATCTATTGTCCCAAAATATTGTAACCATTGTACTCCTAGTACAACATCAGCACCACCCATTAGAATGGAAAACATTGGACTATTCAATACATATTCCCCATGTTTAGCTTGATATTATGGCACTTTCCAGAGCGATTTATAGTTCTTCCATTTTCCACCATCATTTGACACTCCTGCGCTGGGTATAGGAAGCAATTAAATTCCTTGGCTACCTTGCAATGAATAAAATTATGGGTACTACCAAAATCAATAAGCACTATTACATTTTTATTCTTGATATGTCCTTCTATCTTGAGAGCTTGAGGAGTGGTAATTCCTGCCAACGCTTTACAGGATATGGCCGGATTCATTTCTTCTTCCTCTAGGGATGGTTCTTAGTGTATATCCTCTTATTTTGAAGTTCCTTGTTCCTTTTATTCCTCTTCTTCACAATATATGTAAAATAATTTCTTCTTAACACACTTATGACCTTTAGTGTATTTTCTATCACAACTATAGCAAAGGCCTTTTTCTCTTTTTTCTTCAAATTTTTGTGGTGTCAACCTTGTAGGTTGTGGAAGTCTATTAGTAGCAACACTTCCCTCTTTATAGTTGTGAGTGGTAGGCTTCCTTGTCGCCATAGTGTTTCTTTTAATTTTTCTCCAATGTATTGGGTTCCCAAAGGCGAACCTCATGTTGGATGTTATCCTTTAGAGTCCCTATGAAGACATAAATTCTATGTTCCTCTCAAATATTATTTACCCTTATATTCAATTTTTGGAAGTCCTCAATGTGCTCCATCATTGAACCCTTTTGTTTGAGATTTATTAATTGGCTAAAGAAGGTGTTTCTCTTTGTATCCTCATAAGTGATATAATTTCCTCCATAAAAATTGAGCAAGTGACCAGTGGTTTACGAGAACAAAGCCATCGATACCATACAAACTGATTTTGTTCTAAATATAATGTTGCAATGCGTACCTTTTGTGTGTTTTGTGTATTATGGAGCTCAAAGTATTGTTCCATTTGTAGTATCCAAGTTATCGGATCCTTTCCATCAAACTTCCTCATAACTATCTTTGGAAAATGGTGGGTCTTAAATCCAACATTAGATTCTATGAAATCATGATTAACATTTCTTTTGTTCTCAACATGAAATTCCTCTACTACTTTTTCGCCATTAGGAAGCTTTTATTGTAGCAACTTTACCAAACCTTCCTTCAAACATTCCATGTATTTCTTCAAATCTTCCATGTTGTTTTCTATACCATCCATCTTATCTTCCATGCCATTCTTAAAACCATCCATCTTAGCTTCCATGAATTTCTTCAAACCATCCATCTTTGCTTCCATGTTGCCTTCTATACCATCCATCTTAGCTTCCACGCCATCCATCTTAGCTTCCATGCCATTCTTCAAACCATCCATATTAGCTTCCACGCCTTTCTTCAAACCATCCATCTTAGCTTCCATGCCTTTCTTCAAACCATCCATCTTAGCTTCCATTTCATTTTTTATTACTCTTTGCGAGAGCGAAATTTGTTGCACTTGGTCTTGTAATTTTGATATATCATGTTGCACTTCTTCCCCTTCATGAGTCATAGTAGATCCTTATGAGGGCTTAATGGGTGTTGAATTATTTTTAGGGGCCATTTTAGAACCCAATACTGATATATGTGCTTCAACATGCCCTTGGAATCACTTCAAAATAATTTTTCAAAAAAGACTTATGCAATTTTAAAAACAAAAAATACACACCTTTTTCTTTTTTTTGAGGAGCTCGAAATTGAAATTGATTTATCTCTATAATTTAAGATCCCCAAGATTTTATTTTTGGATATTTATTAGCCCTCTAAATATTCTTTCCAATGCCACAGGTTTGACCTGATTTGGATTCTTCAAGGCAAAGTTATGCCCAATCTCCCACAATGACCTAATTATGGACTGGTTCAGTAGAGAAAACTTGTACGGTGTGCCATGTGTCATTGTTTCCTCCTTCAGCTCTGAAATCGATAAAAAATAAAATAAAGTCTGTGTACTTGGCCACTCTTTAAAAAATTCCAGTCCGATGCTCAGAGAAATAGTTATGATGATTTTCCCAGGGTCACCTCTTTGAGATGAAATTTGGGACCCTGCAAAAACCCTAACATCCATAGATCATATCTCCCAAAGTATTGCGAACCAAGATCTGAATTTTTTACACGAAGTTCCTAAATATTTCTTCCCAAACGGTTTTTTTTTTAGCTTCTGAACCTTCGTAGAAAAATTTTTATAGAAAAAATTCCACAATGACCTATTTGAAGCAGTGAAACCCTAGAATCCAAAGCTCTAATACCAAATGTTATGGAACCAGCTCACAAAATAGAAGAAAAGAGAGATCAACGACTTAGAAATCAGCCAATTCAAGGGGGAAACCTCCTTTACATTAGATAAATGAACAATGCTTGGATGACATAAATTAAAAAACCTCCTTTCTTTATATAGGAGTCCATGGGGTCACAATATAATCCTAGCCGAACTAAAAATAATAATGTAAGGGCACAACAATAACAATAGTGGGTTATTATGGGGCAAAATAATAACAATATGAGGACTACAAAGATACAAAAATAGCAATAAGGGGTCTACACTAACAATAATAGGGGAATTCACTAGTAATATAGGGCCCTAACATAGGTCCTTAATTTTGAACTCATAAGCCAACTCCCTCTTACATTGATGAATAAGAGGGTCTACACCTGTTAGGAAGAGATCATCCACATAGAGAACCATAATGAGAGGCTTGTCATAATCAACGTTAAAGTAAAAGTTTGGATTAACATCACTTGGAGTAAATCCCAGCTTCATTAAGTAGCTATCGATCCTCTCATACCAAGCCCTGGGGGCTTGCTTCAACCCAGAGAGGGATTTCTTCAACCTGCATACATGTGTATATCTATATTGAACTTCAAACCCCAAAGGTTGTGTATCTCTATATTGAACTTCAAACCCCAAAGGTTGTTCCACATAGACGTCTTCATTGATCGGTCCAAGTATGAAGGTAGTCTTGAAATCCATATTATGTAGACTCCATCCTTGCGATGCAGCAAGGGAAATGATCGAACAAATGGTGGTATAGCAAGAAATAGGTGAAAATATTTCATCATAATATATATATTCTTTCTAATAGAAGCCTTGGGAAAAAATCTTGCCTTGTATTTTTTAGCACTTCCATTAGCTCCATGCTTGATTTTGTAGAGAAATTTTGAGGTGTCAACAGATTTTTCCTTTGGTCTAGGAACCACATCCCATACATCATTTTTCATGATAAATTCATATACTTCATTCATTGCGTCCTTCGAAACTTGGTTCAAAAATTCCAGACTCAGATTGTACAATGGTGCTCATGGCTACTAAGTACCCTTGGTACTTATTCGACTTCTTATTTTCATAGAATGTTCCCCTTAGAGAAATATGTCTCTTAACATCTTCAAGAGTGTCTCTAAGCCATGAGGGTCTTATTTTATTCGAACAAGGTAGATATATAGGATCCATTGGACCTTCAACATCGGGCATTTTTTCATCCTTCGGTTCTTCCTGCTTTCCTGCTTCTTCTTCTTTGAATTATTTTTAGATAGGAAGATCTCTAACCTTCCTAAGGGCAACATATTTATTGAAGGTGACATCATGAAATATATTCACTTCTCTTTGACCACGAACATAGATTATATATGCCTTCAAGGTTTCACTGTAGCCCACAAACATTCCCTTCTTTCCAGAAGAATCCAATTTTATCCTCTTTCCTTTTGGCACATGAAAATAGACGGGACTTCCAAAAATTCTAAAATGAGAAACATTGGGTTTCTTACCAGTGAAGAATTCTTCAGGAGATTTGAATTCCAATGCTTGATGTGGGAATCTATTTTGAACATACATAGTGGTGTTGGAAGCTTCTCTCCATAGGAACTTTGGAAGACCTTGGTCATGAAGCATGGCACATGCAGCTTCAAGCATGGTTCAATTCTTCCTTTCGGAAACTCCATTTTGTTCGGGAATATATGCAGTAGTGGTCTACCTCTTAATGCCAACTTCCCTGCAATATTTAATGAATTGATTCGACTCATATTCGGTTCCAATATTGGTCCTCAAAATTTTGATCTTCTTCCATGTTTGATTTTCAACCAAGGCCTTGAAGGTGCAAACTCATTTGAATACTTCATCATTTTTCTTCAAGAAGTATATCCATGTCTTGTGGGATAAGTCCTCTATAAAGGTGACATAATATAGGAATCCTCCCAAGGATGTTATGGGCAACATACCATATGGATAAGAATGAATTAATTTTAGAACATCAGAAGTCTTGGAGTTACTTGAGGGGAATGGTCCCCTTGTATTCTTTCTTTCGGCACAACCCTTACATACACCTTCATGATAATATTTGAAATCGGGCATACCTATGACCACCTTCCTTGCTTCAGGAAGGGCTTTATAATGAAGGTGTGTAAACCTTTGGTGCCATATTTCAGATTGAAGATTTATGTTACATGTCATGGCTCCCAACGAACTTCCTCCAACATAATAGAGTGTAACAACCCTGAAACCAAGGGTGAATGATTATTTGAAAATCCTCTTCCAAATGTGTGCCTTTCCATCAATGAATGCCACCTTGAATCCTTTATCTTCAATTTCTGAGATAGACACTAGATTCTTCTTCAAGTCATGTACATACAACACATCTTGCAAATGAAGGAATTGACCTTGATTTAGATGAAGGGTCAGAGTCCCTGTCCCTTTCACAGGATACATGACATTGTCTCCAAGGATAATTTCCAAATTAGTATCCTTTTCAATCAAATTATATAGGGCCTCTTTTTATTTAGTGGAGTTCCTTGAGGCACCACTATTAATCAAACAATTGTCCATGGTGTTGGGAGGAGATGCAACAGAGAAGGAAAATATAAGAATATATTCATTTTTCTTGGTATCAACAGAATTAGATTCATCATAGTTGGATTTCCTTGACCTCTTGAAGGGTTGACCATTTCCATTTCCATTTCTATCATAGGGAGCCTTTCTCTTTCATTTTTTTTTAGCATATTGTTCATTTGATTTCCATTTCCCCTTAAGTTGTTATTGTTTTTATAGTCATCATCTCGGGGTGTGTCCATTTTATTGGGACACTCTCTAGCATAGTGTCCAAACTTGTTACACTTGTAACGTCTACCTTTCCTTCCTTTGGGTCCTGCTCTTCCTTGACCTTGATTTTTCGGACCAAAATTATTCTTCTTCTTTGCATGAATGGTGAAGGAAGTAGGTTCACTTCCATTTCCATTTTAGGGTTTGTCTCTCTCCATCATCCTTGTCTCCACTTGAGTGCATCTCGTTAGCAATTCATCAAAATCAGGAATTATATTAATATTGATAATAGTGGTATTGAATACATACCATTCCTGGGGAAGACCTCCAAGAGAAATGAGGGTGAGCTCTTGGTCAGCTATGACCTTTCCAATTGATAAGAGATAATTCTTTATTTTGGTGATCCTCATGAAGTAGGATTGGATGGACACTCCCTTGTCCATCTTGATTTCCTTCAACTTTTTCTTCAAAAATAGAATTTGATTAGCATTTCTAGCCCTGAACATGATAACTAACTTATCATACATTTCCTTAGATGTGCCCAGCTCAGAGATATAAGCAACCAAGTGCTTGTGAATAGAATCCCTAATTATTTTCTTTACCTTGCCTTCCCATTTCTTGTACTTTGTTTTAGTGGAAGTCAGTGACTTTGATGGAGGCTCAAAGATCTTTCCTTGCACATAATCCATAACATCTTGTTCCTCCAATGTCAGATCCAAGGAAATTTTCCAAGCATGATAATCAAACTTATCATTGATCTTGTCATTGGATTTTAAGTATGACGAGGAAGCCATTAGCCCTTGTCCTTGTCTAATCAAATTTCAGTGATTTCTCTTCTCAGCTCTTGCTTGGGTATGTTCTATTCTTATATAAATTCCCTTCAATCTTTCTTATTATCCCAATTCAATTTCCTGTTTAGAAATCACAATAACATTGAGAGTAAATGTTGATAGAACATAAAAAAATAACTAGATGAAAAGCCAAGACAAGAGGACACAATAATTTGGCAGATGCCGGGGAAAAACCCCAATGTGGAGAAAACCCTTTGATAAAATATTCTTATTATTCTTCAATTTCAGCAGAGAGAGAAAGTACAATTTACACAGTTAATAGGATGCCCTAGCTAGCAAACTCAACGCTGGTAAAACCAACAATATTCCTCCCCAATGGAGCTCGGTCAAACCCAGTCAAACTCGGTCTCAAAGAATAGTCAAAGTCATCTTAAAACAGTCTTGAAATACTTGGTCAAACCTGGTCAACGCACTCAAAGATACGGTCAACATTGTAGTCAAACAACCCAGACTTCCTCAGTTTTATTGCCACCAAACTCGACCTCCCAATCTCGGATTTTGTCCCAAAAATCGAAGTCATAAAATCAAAGTTTACCCATCAATGCTAGTCAATGTTGCTGCAGAAGCTCGAAAACAGTTCGAAAATTGCAGCTTCCCTTTCACATGTGCAGAGGAGAGAGAATGTCTTCTTGAGGTTGTATGAACCAATGAAAAGGAGATAGAATGTGAGATGATATGATGTCCAACTGAGGTTTGAGTCTCTCCTTTTTATATCCATCAGTGAGGGGTGGAGATACATATTTTGGGGCTTGTGAGCCTACATAAAATTATGGCCGATCTTGAAAATTTGCACATGTGTGAGAAATAAATTCAAAATCCAACTTTTTCTCATCCAAAAAATATGATCTTTAGATCAATCTTGCACCTCTCCGAAAGAGGAATCCAAAAAAAATATAATCTCCATCATATGAGCAGTGAAAAGTGGAGTTTGGCCCTAGTTTCCCATTTTAAGTATCTATATGTTTTCTGGTAAGAGATTGAAAAACTCTGTGCAACATCACAAGATGAACCTTCGACACAAGTATATTTGGAGGAGATGAGAGAAGCGATACTTGATGAAGTATCCACACTTGGAGACACTATGTGTGACCTCTATGAGGAGATCATGACCGTACATAAGGCATTTTCCCGCTTACATGACTTGTAACGATAGATTAGAGAGTTTGTCAAGATACTTAGGAGTGTGCAAGCTACCATCACCATCATGCATGATTGAACAATGCGGCACAAGTGGGCACTGCTTACCCTAGTGAAGAAAATGAAGCCACTGGAATAGCTGGAGAAAGAGAGAGTTTGGATAATGATCCATAACAACAAGTAGCTCACCTTATTCATTAGAAATATTCAGTCCTCATATGTGCAAATATATAATAGTTTGGACTTCATGGTGAGAACCCATAAGATCCCATCAGTCGATGCACTCACCGAGGCTAAACACAAATGTCAATTCAGGCATGAGATCAAATATTACTTGGAGAAACTAAAATAGATCACCACGAGGATGACTTTGATATGAATAGATAGAACATGAAGACCTACATCATTGGTCCTGTTAAGATAAAAACAATGTTGCTCTTGATTGAGAAAGAGGTTTAGACTGGCTCCAAGACATTATACCTCGATGCTATGGAGGTAGGATTCTTCTTCTAGCCTGACACCATCATGTAGTTTTGGGAGACCATCGAACAATACTGATCTTGTCATCAATATGTGACCAAGAAGCATCAAGTTGAAGTTTCCCAGCTTGATTTCACCTAAACTCCAACATCATAGTGTTTTGTCTTGTTAGGTTGTCAAGTTGTCTCTACCATATTTTGTCTTATATGGATACAAGTGGAAAATGTATTATTATTTGTAATTATTGTTCGCATTATGACAAATGTGTTGTCCTTCATGATAACCTAATTGATGAATATGTCAACATGATGATAACAAGATGAGTCTATGGGCTAGTATAAATATGGCAGAGAATTTTACAAACAAATAACAATTCAGAGACATAGGAATAATGAAGGTAATGTTTTGGTAAGTACACAAAATTTCTGTGAATAAAATCCACATACATACGCGGGTATGAAGAAGAAAAGTTGCATACAGTTCTGCGCCATGGTATCCTAAATACCATGGGTCTTTACCATGGTATTGGCCCATAGTATTGAGCCCAGCAGCAGATATTTCATCCCGTAAAAGAATAAAATTGACATTAGTATGGGTTTGATCCAAGGTATTAGAAATGGCCTAAGCTATATAAGGAGATGGAGATTGAAGTGTTTAGTGTGCATGTTATGGGTTATTGATGAATTTTTTGATCTAAAATAAGTGTGCACCTGGGAGTGAGGTGATGGATCAAATCCTATAGATTTGAAATGACTACACATTGAATAGTATGCTTATCAGTTGATAGATATGTAATTATGATGTTATGATGTGTGTCTTTTAAAGTGTATGCCAAGATTTGGGTTTGGCTGATGTTTTATTGTGCAGCGAAGGTATGAGTCAATAATTGCAGATCTATATGCAAGTTTGTCTTAGAAAGATCGTGTGCATATGTAGATCTTATTGTGTTAATTTGCGTATCGTTTCTGTACTATGGATAAATTTATATTCAAATTTGCTTCTTGAGAAGTGTGTATTTATGCGGAAGTACTTCATAAGAAGCACATATATATGTTAGGGTTTTAGAAGTATGAGCAATTAATTATGTTTGATCAATATTTTTATGATTACTACTATCCATCGATGATGTCTTCTTCATATGAGCAATTAATTATGTTTGATCAATATTTTTATGATTACTACTATCCATCGATGATGTCTTCTTCATGATATTCTATATGTGAAAATTTTGGTTGAGTTGAATGGTATTTTGAATGAAATATTGAATTGTATTGATGTTGATATGTAATTATATGTAAGTGGTTTAGAGATATGTGATGGAGGATATATGTGTTTTTGTGATTGATTTCAGCAGTGCAGTGATTTAGTCAGAGGGTTTAGTGTTTTGACATATTTATGCAGGTTTTATTAAAGAAAAATGTGTGTATACGGGGGTATTATTCATAATAATAGCGTGTACATTTTGACATATTCTTGATCAGCGTTTGAAGTGGCAACAATTGGTTTCAGTGATGGATAACCGAGTATGGCTTGATCATTAAAAGTGCATTGACATGATTTATTTTGGTTTAGTTTGATTGGTTGTAATGGTTAATTTATATTCATTGATTTATTTGTTGATTTAGTGATTTGATGATGGTAGTGGGTTCAGTATGAAAATTTGATGAAAAGTGTCCTACAGGTTGTAATGTTTTGATCAGGTGGATTCAGTTTGAAAGATTCTGAAAAGTGATCCACAAAGAATTGAATTTAAGGGGGTTGTAGCTCCCTTCCAGTATGTGCTAGAGAATGAGAGAAGGTTTTAGCCTTTTGCAGTTGGAATCCTGCATACTGGTATGAGTTTGCACTGGTACAAGATTGTAATGAATATTTTTCTTAATCAAATAAGAAGACATAGATGACAATAATGGTGTTTTTTTCCCACATTGGCTTTCCACCTAAAAATACCAGTGTTCATATGTTTTGACTATGTTTCATGATTTATTCTATTCTTACTACACTTTATTATTGTTTAATTAATGCCTAATGAATTACTGACACACTGGTTCAAGTTTAACAAATGAAAAATTAATTGAAATGCTAGTTATATGGATATATGTTGGTGGTCTTCATAAAAATAGCGTACATACGTAGTTTTACATCATTAAATTCATGTACATAAATCTAAATAGAAAATTGAGAAGGTCAAGTAAGTTTTAAAATATTGATTCACACCCCCCCCCTGCTCAGTATCTTTCCTAAAATTTGGAATCAGAGTTGGTCCTTCAGAAGAATCTTGATCGCTTGAAGGAAGATAAATAAATATGAGCAACCAAGAGGGATCAACATCTATTAGGCCACCATTGTTTAATGGATCCAATCTGTTTTTCTAGAAAATCATAACAAGAGATTACCTACAATCACTTGAAGCATATGTTTGGGGAATCGTTGAAGGAGGCTATCAATATCCATCCTCCATTCCCATAGATGAAGTAGAAAATAAGAAGTATGATACCAATGCAAAGGTTGTCAATGCTTTGTTAGGAAGCTTGGCAGAATCATAATTTTTCAAAGTCATCCAACTGAATACCACAAAGGCTATATGGGACAAGATCATCCAAAGTTATGAACATGATACCAAAGTAAAAAGTGCCAAACTTCAAACATATATAATTCAATTTTAAACTCTTAGAATGCATAATGATGAAAGCATTGCAAGTTTCTTTCTTAGAGTAGATGATATCATTAATTCAATGAGAAATCTTGTGACAAAGTAAAAGAATCATCTCTAGTTGAGAAAATATTAATATCTCTAACCCCAAAATTTGATTCAAAAGTCTCTGCCATTGAAGAAATGCAGGATTTGAAGAACCTTACTATTGAACAACTTCATGGGAATCTAAAAGCCTATGAAATGATAAAAGGGGGTCCCTTAGATATCAGAGAAGTTGCATTCAAGGCTACTTCTAAAGGAAATAGAAAGGAGGAACTTAAGGAATTAGGTTATGTATCATATGTAGAAGAGGAAAAATTTGTGAAGAGACTTCAAGTAGGTACTAGCAGATTCAAAGGTAAGCTTACCTTCAAATGTTTTTCTTGTGGAAGAGTTGGTAACTATGCTGCTAAATTTCCTTATAGAGAAAAGGAGAAAGGGAAGAATTCAAAAAAATCAAATTTTAGAGGAAGGTTCGAAAACGAAATAATGTTCTACACCCACGAAGATAGTGATGGTATTTCAAATGGTGAATAAGGTGAGCTTGATCAAGAATATCAATTACTTATGGCATTTGAAGATAAATGTGTTGATGAGTCTGATGATGTTTTTATGGATTCCCTAGAAGAAAAGGATAATTTCATTGAAGAAATAACTCATCCTAAAATTCGTTTAGAAGAAGCTAAATTAGCATAAGAAGCTCTAAAGAAACAAACCCTATAAAAGGAGAATCATAATGAAAAGTTATAACTAGAAATAGTAATTCTAGTGAAGGAAATTGAGAAAACAAGAGGTATAAATATTAGGTTTGCTAAATGATCTGAAACCTTAGACGAAATCATCAAAGTAGAACTTTCTCTCATAAAAATAGGTCCTGGATACAATGGAGAATCATAAAATACTATAAAGCCTTCTGAAACAGGTACGTGAAGCTATCTTAATGCAGTAAAATGAAGTTGTCAACAAAACTCCAGCTATCAACAAAAGAATAAAGGATAAAATACTTCCCAGGTAAATCTCCCTTACTACAACCAAAGAGAAAAATACACAAGAAGGTATTATACTCCTATAAACTTATAATTTAATGGTCAATGCTTCACTTGTCATAACTTTGGTCATAAGGTTTCTTAGTGTGTTGCTTACAAAGCTATCATGACTAGAGAATAAAGAAAGCAAAAGAATGAGATTGGGGTAAATAAATGCTCTTACAATACTTTCTCACCTCTTCAAGATGAAACTGAATCTTTTGTTTGAAATCAATTTTGGCATGAAGAATCTAAATGTATGATTAAAATGCAATCAACACTTTAGAGTGAGAAAAATTCAACAACATCTAAGGTATGGAAAAAGAAACCCATGGAATATAAGAACTGTGGCCTAACTTTATATGCACGAGATCAAGAAAACTTGTGGTACATTGACAGTGGATGCTCAAAACATATGACATGTGATAAAGATAAGTTTATGTCCTTTAATGAAATCAATAAAGAAAATATGTAACCTTTGGAAATAATTCACCTGTTGTTGTCAAAGGAAAAGGAACTGGTTTGCTAAAAGAAAAGGTTAAAGCTAGAAATGTTTTGTTTTTTAATGGATTAAAACATAACTTGTTGAGTGCGAGTCATATGCATGACCAAATACATGAGGTTGTATTCATATCAAAGAATTATGTGGTTCGGAATATCGATACACGTAAGATCGTAATAAAATGAACAAGAACTCAAGGTAACGTCTATGTCTTGGAAGGAGGTTTTGAACAATGCTACTTGAGCAAGGTAGAATAAAGTTGGCTATGGCACAAAATATTGGGACATGTAAGCTTCACTCAAATACATAAGTCAAGCAAGCTAGGAGCAGTTTGTGACTTTCCTAACATCTCTCTACCATAAAGTACCATATGCAAATCATGTCAATTCGGTAAGAAAACCCAGGTACAATTCAATGCTAAAGAAGGTTCCACAAGTAAGCCACTTTAAATTATTCATATTGATTTATGTGGGCCTATGAGGAAAAAGTCACCTCGGGGTGAAAAATATTTCATCTTATTCATTGATGATTTTACTAGAATGTGTTGGATTGGCTTATTAAAACATAAAGATGAAACATTTGATAAATTTAAATTCTTCGAAGCTTTAGTATAGAATTAGTTAGATTTGAAAATAAAATGTCTTAGATCTGAAAGGGGATGAGAATTCATATCAAATGATTTTTTTGACTTTAATGAACAACATGGCATCAAGAGGTAGTTCAATATAGCTGAAAATCCTCAACAAAATGGGATGGCAGAAAGAATGAATAGAAAAATTCAATAAATGGAACGTGCCATGCTTGATGAGTATGGGACACCTCATACCTTCTGGGGTGAAGTAGCACATACACTATGACTATTCTCAACAAAGCCCATGACCATGTAAATAGTGATAAAACTCCTCATGAAATTTGTTTTGTTAAGCCTCTAGTTGTCAAGAAATTTAGAGTCTTTGGAAGCAACCATTACATAAAGAATAATGATGATAAGCTTGAAAATTTTGAAGCTAGAGCAGATGAACGATTTCTACTTGGATACTCCTCTAGAAGAAAATGATACTACAATAAAAGACTTCAAAAGGTTGTTGAATGTATTGATGTTGTGATCGATGAAGCATGCACAGGTACCAAAAGGGAAGAAGAAACAAATGATGAATGTATTTCCACAACAAGTCAAAAGGATGTAGGAGAAGAAACCCGTGAATCATAAGAAGAAGGAATTAACAATATAGAAACATCCGAAAAGACTCCATCAAGGTATGTTCAGAAAAATAATCCAAAATCTCAAATTCTAGCTGAAAAGGAAGTTGGAGTAAAAACTAGAAGAGCTCTTGTTGGAACTCCTAGTTATCTAGCCTTACTATCCACAATTGGACCACAAAATGTAAATCAAGCAAGCAAAGATGAAAGTTGGGTTAGGATATGGATGAAGAGCTAGACCAAAGAAAAGAATAATACATGGGAATTAGTACCAAGACATCATGATAATAATTTTATTTGGACAAAGTGAGTATTCAAAAATAAACTGAACAAAAATGGAGAAGTAATTAGAAACAAAGAAAGACTTGTGTGCAAAGCATATGCCCAACAAGAAGGAATATAATGTGAAGAAACATTTGCACCTGTAGCCAGACTTGAAGCCATAAGAATGTTCCTTTTTTTTTCAAGTTTTCATAATTTCAAAGTCTATCAAATGGATGTTAAATCTTATTTTCTAAATGGGGACCTAGAAGAAGAAGTCTATATTGAACAACGTGAATGGTTCATTTTAGGAAATGATAAAAATCTTGTTTTCAAACTCAAGAAGGCATTATATGGACTAAAACAATCTCCTTGTGCATGGTATTATCATCTTGAAAGGTATATTCAACAACACGGTTTCACTAAGGGGTATGTAGATAGCAACCTATATATAAAAATGGATGATGGTAAAATTTTAATAGTTGTTGTTTACGTGGATGTCATAATTTTTGGAATTAATAAAGAGTCTATGAGTCAAATATTTTATTTTGTCATGTAGCAAGAATTTGAATTGTCCTTACTTGGTGAACTAACATACTTTATTGGTCTAAAAGTACAAAAATAAAAGAATGGTATCTTCCTCTCACAGAAAAATACCTCAAGCAGATTTTTAAGAAATGTGGAATGGAAGACTACAAGCATGTATGCACACCAATGGTGATAGGGTGTAATCTCATTTTGCATGATGATTCTCCTTCAGTGAAACAACCAGAATACAAATCTATGATCAGAGGCTTACTTTATCTTATAGGCACAAGACCTGATATCATGCATGCAGTTGGGATTGTTGGATGGTTTCAAACAAATCCAAAAGAAACTCACATGCATGCAGTCAAGATAATATTCAAGTATCTACAAGGAACTCAAGACTTTGGTTTATGTTATCCCACATATGCATATATTACTCTTCATGCTTACACAGATGCAGATTGGGTAGGTAATGTTGATGATCGAAAAATCACTAGTGGAGGATCATTCTACATGAAACCCCACTTGGTATCATAGTTAGCAAAAAACAAAGCTCCATTGCTTTATCTACTACAGAAGAATAATATGTTGTTGTTGCATCTTGTTGCACACAACTTCTCTGGATGATGTAAACATTGCAGGATATTAAAATCAATTGTTCTCCACCTATTCCCATTTTATGTGATAATACTAGTGCCATAAGTATTTCTAAAAATATTTTCATGCACTCAAAAACCAAGCATATTCAAATCAAGTATCATTTTTTGATAGATCCAAGTTTAAGATGGATCTAAGCTGGTCATATCACACATCTCTTAACTAACAACACTTTTGTATTACATGCTAGGCCATTTGAAACTTGTCAAAATTGAGTAGCCAGCTGACATTTCCATATTCTAGTAATCGATTTTGGATATATAATTTGCATACGAAGTCTACTTTTTTCTAATGTAGGTGCAATCAAATAAAATATCATGGGAATTAGTGTTGGAATTATTTGTGATTTATACCAGATTTTTCTAGTGAGAAAGAGAATTTTGAACCATTGGTTTGCAATACTTGTATTCTTCTTTTCTTCTTCATATGCTAATATGGTATTTGTTTTTCCCTCAATATAGAGCTAATTTCTAAGATGGCAATTTCATAGTGTGAATCACATGCCTTGTCCATCAAGTTTTCTAAAAATTGAAAGTTGATTCAAAACCAACCAAGTTTTAGAGTATTGGGTTTCTTCAAGAAAGTTCATATTTTCTTGTCCACTTCCACATCAAATTCGCAAATGTCAACATCGTTATCAATTTGGCCACATGAAATATCAATGTTTTGATCTTCATTCTTGTGAGCATTGTGGGAAAAATAATCATAATTCAAAAAAATGTTCCAACCACAAGAACCCTACAAGAGAAAATATTCACCTTAGATGGATCACTTCTTGGTAGTAGCCAAGAAGTTATATCAGTCATACGGCATAATTCATTCTCTATTATTAACACATCTTGTAGTGGAGATATTTTTGACTCATGTTCCATCCATGAGCATTATTTTGTTGATTTTTGTAACTTAGGCGGGTACGTGTGCACAAACCTTGTGTTTAGGGATACAAAAGTCATTCACATTCTCCTTAGAACACTTGGTCGAGTGTGAGAAAGTTATTAATATAACTTAACCCAAGTCTAACTTAGAAAAAGATACATATTACTATATTGGCTTATTGAGATAAAATAAAATTAGGAAAAGTAATTTACTTTAGTGATTTCATTTTAATCTTAGTCATTGATCTCAAATGAGGCGGGATCTAATATCAGTAATTAATCACTTTGAGATTAGGGTTAAGGTTAGGGATTTAGCTCAATGTAAATTTATAAAAGTAAGGTTAGGGAGAGGGAGAAGACACACCATACAACATCACCAACCTCAGGAGCAGGAAGAGTGTGATACTCCAGAGTGTCATGTTCGAGAGAGCTTGTTAAAAACATATTAAAAGAAGATGGAGTTTGTTAAAAGCAAGTTATGCTTGAGCTTTCATCAAACCTTGGGAAGAATTCATCAACAATAAGCTCAAAATTCAATATGAAAAAGAAGTGGCCTTTCAAATTCCACACTACTCCAAACCTATCAGGTTTTAGATAATTGGGTTTCTTCATGAAAGTACATATTTTCTTGTCGACTTCCACATCAAATTAGCAAATGTCAAAATTGTTATCAAGTTGGCCACATGAAAGATCAATGTTTTGATATTCATTCTTGTGAGCATTGTGGGAAACATAGTCATAATTCAAAAAAATGTTCCAACCACAAGAACCCTACAAGAGAAAATATTCACCTTAGATGGATCACTTCTTGGTAGTAGCCAAGAAGTTATATCAGTCATACTGTATAATTCATTCTCTAGTATTAACACATCTTGTAGCGGAGATATTTTCGACTTCTCACCTTATATCTGACAAGAGGGGAATTGATAGTCAGTGACTAGTTTCAAAGTCATATCAAGTGAGCCTAATCCACAACCAAAACCAAAGTCAATAACGAGAATCAACCAAAGCTAGATTTATAGTTGTAGCCAAAGCCAAACTCATGTTCCATGAACATGATTTTGGTTATTTTTGTAACTTAGGAGGGTACTTGTGCACATACCTTGTGTTTAGGGATACAAAAGTCATCCACATTATCCTTAGAACACTTGGTCGAGTGAGAAAGTTATTAATATAACTTAACAAAAGTCTAACTTAGAAAAAGGAACATATTACTATGTTGGATTATTGATAAAAAAGAAACTTAGGAAAAGTATTTTACTTTAGTGATTTTGTTTTAATCTTAGCCATTGATCTCAAGTGAGGCGAGATCTAATATCAACCATTAATCACTTTGAGATTAGGGTTAAGGTTAGGTATTTAGCTCAATGTAAATTTATAAAAGCAAGGTTAGGGAGAGGGAGAAGACACACCATACAACATCACTAGCCTTAGGAGGAGCAAGAGTGTGATACTCCAGAGTGTTAGGTTCGAGAGAGTGCAGAGAGGTTGGAGATCCAGATATGCAGTGAAGATTGAGCATCAATCTAGGGAAAATTAGTTGGACCAGATCCAGGTTTATTTTGTATTCTATATTTTCTCATTTGGCCCATTTCCCAAGAGGAGAGCTCAAGTAAGTTCCGATATTATTTTAATGAAGAACTATGATTCGGCAGAAATTTGTCGTGTCATTCTGATTGATATTAACATATTTTCTTCTACTCAAATTTATTATGTTAGGAATCTAGTTATATATTTATTTATTAGATCAACTTTCTGCTAGGAATTAAGTACTAGGTGTTAGGCTCGTGGGAAATATAAAAGATTTGATTTGTTTCCTTAAAACGCCACTCAATAGAAGACTTATTACTTCGGCTAGGTCATCTTCCTTAAACCACCACTTAATAGAAAACTTATTGCTTCTCCCATACCATTGTTTTTAGTTATCTTTAAACCACCATCTCAATAGTCTATGGTCATCTTCAAAACATCATCAGAGAGCACTTCCATTTAGAAAAAGATCATCTTCTAGCCAGATTCAAAATTTTTCTAGGAACTGGTTCAAGCCAAGTTCTAGAGTTGGTGGTGAGTCTTAAACCACCACCAAGAGAAGACTTCAACTTCTACTACTGCATTTGGTTTGTGGTCTTCCTTAAACCACCATATTCAAAGAACTTATCAACGCTTTCATATTTCAGCTCTCTTCTTGGACTCACATACATCACTTTGGACTAATGGAGAATGTTGGAAACGTAATCTTTAGAGATTATGTAAATTTGGATTATTCGCTTGAAAGAAAGAAAAAAAGCCTCAAATGAACATGAACAACCATAGAAAATCCAAAAGACTTCTTGCAAGATGAAACCAAAGATCACAAAACATCAAATTTTATGTAATCAACACTTCAATTAAGATGAATCTAACATATATCAATTAAAAAAAATCTTCATATTATGTTTAATATGCATCTAATACTTCATAGTTCTTGAACACAACAAACATCTGAGTCTTGTAGAGAAAGAAACATTCAGGCCAGCATGAGAAAATAATATATAGTGGAGAACATAAGATTGCTACATCAAAGGTTAAGTTGTATATCATATGTCTAAGAATTATAGTGTTACATATTCATAAACTTGCATAAAAATCTGTCTGCATATAATGATATCCTGTGGTGTATAGTTCTCTTGTAGCTATATACATATCAAGGAAGATAAATTATTTCTACAATATTGGAAAAATAAAACGTAGAAACATCCATTGAATAACCAAAAAAATAAGTTGAGAGCATCGAGACACTATTTTTTCACTTGAAAAAAAAAATCCTCAGAAAATTGACATCACAACTATGAGATTAGCAATCTGGTGAAGTATCACATCTAACTTCGTCCCCGCTGAAATCTTGAAATCTAATTGATTTTGATCTCATCACTTTTCCATTTCTTTCTTCACATTAGTAACATTCCATGAAGTAATTTCAAAATCAAATTTATTTTGATGTTTGGTTGATTAAAAAAGTCAAATGATCCCTGGAAGTTGATATTATATGTACAATCCTACGATGCATATCCTATTTCGGGCATGAAGGTGACTGAAGATTGATAAGTAACTTGTGCCTCACAAATTCGATGCTTAACATTCATTTTAGAATGGAAATGATTGAAGCACTAAACCTGCTTGGTGTGGCCTAAAACTCAGAAGTTCAATCCAATGGTCTTGATTTATTTCGGATAATAAGTGGAATGCACATTAGTACCCGATAGTTTAGTTTTATTCAATTGGATGGATGAGATGGGATTTTGAATGACAATTATATTGAAATTCATGTATGTTATGTTTTGTTGTTTTGTTTTTTTTTTTTTTTTAAATAGGGTTTTTAGAATTTTAATTTATTATTAATAATTAATAAATAGATGGTAGAGATTTAACTTATATAGTTAGAAATATATTTTTAATATTAAATTTTTTTCCTAGCTATTTTTAGTATTAGTTATAAATAGAGATTTGAGATTTATTTTAGAAGTACTTATGATTTTTTTTTTTAAATTTAGTTTTAAAAAATGTTATAAAAGTAAATTAAACTAAATTATATGTGTGTTAGTTATATTTATTTTGGGTGGTTGGGAGGAGTGTTGAGATTCCCCACCAAGGTTTAATTTGATAATTGTCATAAATAGCTTTTTTTTTAGTATTAGTTATAAATATAGATTTGAGATTTATTTTAGAAGTACTTATGATTTTTTTTTATAAATTTAGTTTAAAAAAATGTTATAAACGTAAATTAAACTAAATTATATGTGTGTCAATTATATTTATTTTGGGTGGTTGGGAGGAGTGTTGAGATTCCCCACCAAGGTTTAATTTTGATAATTGTCATAAATAGCTTTTAGCTTTGTGTATATATATATATATATATATATATATATATATATATATATATATATATATATATATATGAGTTATACTGTTTTTTTAAGCATGTGGGCTTAATAAGCCATGGTATTGGCTTATGTTATTGTAAAAAAACACTAGTTAAAAACTTTCATGGTAAAGTCGGGTTAAGTCTCCATGGTTAAAAATTATGTTACATGTTTTTTAAATGTATATATGTTTGACTCAAATATTAATTTTGTCATAATTACTACTACTACTAATAATTTAATTTAAAATAAAATTATAACTTAGTTAATTTTTACAATGTATATATGTTTAACTCATATATTAATTATGTCATAATTACTAATAATAATAATGAAATTTAAAATAAAATTACAATTTAGTTAATTTTTACAATGTATATATGTTTAACTCATATATTAATTTTGTCCTAATTACTAATAATAGTAATAATAATAATAATTTAATTTAAAATGAAATTATAATTTAGTTAACTTTTACAGCCCTCCCCATAATATTCTAGAATATTCATAATAGTATATATAAATCAAAAGTTAAAATTTATCTTCAAATTAATTATGCTATTTTTATTTTTAAATAAATTAATCATTTAAAAAAATAATTTTAATTAATAAACATTCTCATTTAAAATGAGTTATGATTTTTCCCCGATCAGGGTGTGTGATGGCAGATCGAATCGATTGGAATCGAAGCCATGTGTAACCTTAGAGAGGATAGGACTGGCGGGCGGCGAAACCACCACCCTCACACGTATGGCAAGGATATTAGGGTGGTAGTGTGCATGCATGAAATTAATGTGGATAGAATCAACCCGAATGACACTTTGTTGTTGTGGTTAAGGGTCTGCATGTGCTCATTCTTAAGTGTTGGTTTACTGGTTATCATCTTTGACATTGGTTTCGTGGTCTTGAGTTGCTTGAGGTTGCTCCAAAGGGAAGTCACGCAGGTGGATTTATCAGGTGCAGCTGAATCCCTTCATGTCATGTCCTCAGGCATCAAGTATGTTATTTATTTTCGTCCTTTTCACTGCATGTTATCGACATCTTTCATGCTTGTCTTATTTCGAAAAGGAATGTTTCACAATATGGGGGTTGCAAGCCAACAGTCTGAATTATGGAAATATCTTGAAGGGTCATGTAATGAATTGCTTGCATTCCATATTTTTTTCTCTATTCTCTTTGGAATTGTGCTCTCCCGTATCGAAATGTATGTTCTTTCTAGAGCCTAGAGTCCTCAATATGCTACCTAGTTGATTTTCTATGTTCATCATATCCTTCATTTGTTTTCTATGAAAGTGTGGATGGAACAGGGTCTTTTGCATATGGCTCTATGTAATATATCCTTGTGTTTAGTCTTAAATGGGCTCGGGGAGCCTGGGTCTGTAGTTTCTTTCATGGGGCAACAAACCCATCTTTTTTGTTCTTTTTGGTTGGGTTAAGGCCTAATGTTCAGTGATCAATGTCGTTATTTTATGTTCACCTTCCAGGTTTGTACCATCTGTGTAACAACCAGGACCTAAGGCTACCTGGTAGCTTCATGCTTGGGGTTTGGGTTATCGGTTTCAAGAGTCTTTACCCCTCCATTTATTTACAAGCAAGTTTCATGGCTCCCTCCACCTCAAGTTCTAGCTCTCTAACACGAGGTGGATGAGGGCGCAAAAATAATATGGAACGAGGTAATATCAACATTCCAACCCAACCCCATCGGCAAAGGAGTCGAGGTCGCAAGTCTACAACTTGAATAATCCAGGATGTTGCCCATGCTTGCTAAATAGGAACACCTTCTCAGGTTCGGAATTTGATCTCGAATTGGGAATCAGAGCTTAACCAATAAGCAAAGACAAAGATTCACTTGGAGGATTAGAGGGACCTGGTTTTGGACCCCGTCCATTTCAAAGGTCGAACCTCTCAATATAAGCAGATTTTCCACTTGTATTAGTTAATGAAGAACATTATAGCCAAAGCCTTCATGAAATATCCAGCTGGCCCATCTAAGTTTGACCCTGGTTTTTTGAATCTTCAGAAGGAAATTCATCTGATTCAATTCCAACTTCAGCAATAGAATATCTGTCTCAACCACATTGAGAAACACATCCAATGTCTTCCCCAGACTTATTGTAGGTTTCAAGTGTGAAAGATCCAGCCCCTGTGGATTCCTCTAATGAATAGCATTATTCTTGGTTTAGTTTGATTTTAAATTTTGTATAGATATATATGGTAAATTTGTCATTTAGATGATTATGTTTCAGTTATTTATATCGTAGAATTTTACAAGACATTCATACATATAAGTTTATGTTAGACAGAATTAAAATTTTATGTTTTTGGATGGCATACAATGTTGTTTGGTGCCCGACAGACCTAGTTTCCCTATGGGTAGGTTGAGGCCACCGAACTCCTGTATTTTTTGTTGTAACCTGGTTTCCCTATGGGAAGGTTGAAGCCACCGAACTCTTGGATTTTTGGTTGTAACCTACTTTTTGAAGATGAATAAAAGGTCATGTGAAGCTTACAAAAAAAAATAGTTATAATTTTTTTACCTCTGATATAGTTGTAATATGTAATATAGTTATAATAAGCCATTAAATTTTTTAAAGCTATAATAATCAATTAAACATTTTCACTCGTCCAAAATATCCAACATTGTTTTGACGGTGGATAAAGTATGTGATGTTTGATGAAAGTAGATGCTCCTTATTATCTTTGTGCATGTGAAATTTGAGACTGGTTTGAGAAAACACCTTGGAAAATATCAAACCAGAAAAACCACTAGTTTTGAAAGGGATCCACATTGGTGTTATAATTATTAAATGTCTCGTAGTATTTAATTTATTATCTTTTTTAGGTTTTTTTAAAATTAATTTATATAAAATGTTTCAGGGTTCATAAAGTTGTATAAAATGATAAGGTTTGGAGTATGTTTTAAAATCGATTATTTTTGGCTAAGATTTGGTTTTCCTTGGACTTAAGGAAACAAGTTAAGGGTCCAAGACCCAGAGGCATCTAGCAAGAGTGAAACTTGCCCACTTACATACCACTGATTCCAAGTGTCGTGGTTCAAATTAGAGGAAATTTCATCTTAAAATTACCCATGAAATTTTCATGCACATATTATGTAAACCAATCAAAATCCTTTAAATTTAAAAGGAGGTACATGTAAATATTTTGGAGGAAAAATTAAAAAACTATTTTTTTTAATTGTATTTTTGGATTACCTCCTAGCAGTTTTACTCAAATTTCAAGTGTAAATACTCATTGGATGCGGAATTAAATTTCACATCAAATGAGTACCCATTGGGCATACTTATGAGAAGACCCATATTGATAAAAATTGTAGATATACATTATTTTTTAATGTATTTGCAATTTTATCAATGTGGGTATTCTCATAAGTATGCATAATGGGTACTCGTTGGATGTGGAATTTAATTATGCTTCCAACGAGTGTCTACACTTGAAATTTGAGTAAGCCTACAAGGAAATAAGTCAAAAATACAATTAAAAAAAGTAGTTTTCTCCTTTTCCCTCCAAAATTCATAGCTCTTATTTTATTATTTTCATATTATTTTATTAATTTTCCTTAGGAGGCCACTTTTAGGCTAAAATTTCCTCTAATGTTCCTTAAATAACAATGATTAGCTGACTTGCATTTGCTGATAACAATCAATAATGACTGTACTAATTTGACAAGTAAATTATAATAGATTTTCCCACTATATAAAAATTATAATAATAAGTTTTCCCACCTATAAAAATACAGTTTATATCCTATATTTGGAAAATATATGTTTTCATTATTCATTCATCAACATTTACTCTGAGAACCTAAATGTTTTATTGATAGTCAAGCTTGAAAGAGGTAGACATTGCATCCTCATTAGGAAATTAGTAAGTCCATAAGCCTGTGTTGGTTGTATTTTCTATCGTTCGAGAACAACTTAGATGAGAAGAATATCATCTGCATTGACCCTTGAATTCTGGTGAACCAAAAAGCATGGTTGATTTATTCAGGAATGTTTTTGAAACCCACATTAATGAGGGTAGTTTGTAGGAAATACAAATGTCAATCAAGAAACACGTAGTGGGTCTAATTGTGTTTTAATCTGGTAGTACCTAGTACCTTTGTGAACCTAATTTAACTGAAATATCGCCAACCTATACAGGGAGTAGAATGGTGTTGCGGATGGGGTTTCAAAAATGGGACTCGAGAATGCGGTTGGTCACATGCACTACTCATTACTAGATGTCGATGTTGTTTTTGCACAAGGCACAATCCTTCTACCATGATCACCAGGACTATCCTAAAACTATTTTTTGGCTTTTTTTTGGTATTATGTCTCTTAGATGACTCTATATATCCCCTTGCACTTATCTTTGTGTATTTTCTTCCCATCATATTTTTGGTATCTTGGACCGGGAAGAACTATTAGACCTGGGTTTCATGGAACTTTGTTTTTTTTTGGACTGTATGTATTTTTTGACTCAATCGCCATGTTTCTTGTTTTCAGCAGAGTGGTATTGGGATGTATTGCACATATTTATTGACCATCTTTTCGGTAGTGGCTCTTACATTATGTGAGGCACTATATGGGGGCACACATGGTGTGTTTTATGCTTATATGGATTGTTACTAGAAAAATTTGATTGATTACATTGTGTGTTATTTTCCAACAACCATAGAGGAATTTATGGATATTGTATGTAGATATTTGTGCGAACTCATACTGGTACATAATATAAACCAAGTTTTTTCTTGCTTGAAAAAACTAAGAATCATAAAAAGCAATAGAAATCATGCAACGCTTTTTGCTTGAAAATACTTCAAATCCTAATTTATTTCTTATAAAGTTAATCTTTTTCACTCCAATTTTTGATAAATGATTTCTATGATCACTTCAATTTTCAAAAATGATAATGATTCAGTAGTAGATGAAGCTATTTTAAGTTTCAAGAATGATATCTCTTATCATTTTAGTTTTCTTTTTGTGATGTAATTTTGTTAAATTTATAGTCCATGAAATTGATACTTGTGTGATTTTAGAATGTTCATATTATTTTATGAATGTGATTATTTAAAATATAAAATATAAAATTAAATAAATAAAATGTTCATAAGATAATTTTTTTATCTTAATCTAAAGTTCAATAAATAAAATGAGTAAGATAATATTTTTCCTATTATAAAATGGACTTTAATCCTTTCCCCTACTCAAGTGAAGGGAGTATATAAAAACGTTGCAAATCAATTCATTTTCAATGTTTACACCTTTTTATTGAGTTGGCATTTGAAATTTATATATTTCTTTCACAAGAACTTATATGGAATGGAATGGTTTATTTATTTTTTATTTATTTATTACCTTTGAAGTTTTAATAGGTTGACCATAGATTTCGTTATTCATTTAATTTCTTCTTAAATTTCTTTAATTCTTTTTAATTTTTACGGTGCATATGGATGTGATTTCAGAATGATGAATGTGGATGGCTAAAGACATCGTGTATAATAGGAAACAATCATTGTTTTCTTTGTTGATTTATTACTAATTTTGTTAATATTTGAGCTTATAATGCTATATGTTATAAATGTTGTACAATATTAATTTTGTTAATATTTGAGCTTATAATGCTATATGCTATAAATGTTGTACAGTATTAATTTTGTTAATATTTGAGCTTATAATGCTATATGTTATAAATATTGTCCATAAATGTTGCACATGCCAAATGCTTAAGTATATTTTATGGCAATGAATTTAATACTAATTTCAATAATACCCTTATTTGGTTTTGTTTATTACTTGTATTAATTTATTTTTGTTATAGAATATATTTTAGGACTTTATCACACTAGATGGTTTGAAGTGAGGTTCTCATTTTTCATATATGATTTGAAGAAAAATGATTTGAATTGGTTAAAGGTGTTTTTTTTATTTTTTTTAATTGGTTGATGAGGTATAGTGTAACATGTTATTATTCAATTTTTAGTTATCAATTTTTTTTCTAATAAAAGTCTTTTTTTTTTATAAAGTTTTAACAATTATAAGGGATGTCTTTTATTGCTACTAGATTCTTTTGTATTAGATTAAAGTGGGATGTAAAACTTTTTATAGGGTGTCTTGGCATTGTTTTTTAGCTAGGGTAGCAATAAATTTCTTATCATCTTCTCCAACACTTGGAAAAGTTCTAAAGCTACTTCAACAAATCCAAATTTATGTAAATCTAAGGGTTTTTTTTGTTCAAACTACAATCTCTTATCATGGTTTTATCATTAATGTACATGGAATTAAGGTGGGTCCTACTAAGGTTGAATTTATTAACAAATGGCCTATTCCTTCAAATCTGAAAAAGTTAAGGAGTATTCTAGGTCTTGCCAATTTCTATCATAATTTCATCTCTGATTTTTCAAAAACTGCCTTGCCTTTACATTTGTTAATAAGGAACATTGTTGTTTTCAAGTGGACATAGAATTCCCATTCTTTTAATCTATTGAAGGAAAAATTATGTTATGCATTTGTGCTCTTTTTTTATTTTTTCTTTTTTTTTCTTTCTTTTTTTTTTCCTGGATCTCTCATTATGTTTTAAAATTTGGATTGGTGCTTCACATTTTCCACTTGGAGCAAATTTGGTGTAAAATGGTCATCTAGTGTCTTATCATTCAAGGACATTTATGGAGGCTGACATAAACCACTCCATTTATGATAAAAAATTGTATACCTTAGTTCAAGCTATCAAGTATTGAAGACACTATTTGATGAGAAAAGAAGCAGTTGTACATATTAACTATTTACCTTTCAAGTTTATTCAAATCCAAATCAAAATTGAATAAGTTTGGCATATGAAATGGGAATCATATTTGCAACAATTTTATTAATTGGTGATCAAGTACAAAAAGGGAAGGACAAATACAATGGAAATTTTTTTGAGTCAACCACCTTTATTTCATGTGTCACTAATAACAATGTTACCGATGAAACGGGAACTATTACCTCAAAACGGGAACTCTAGCCCAAAAAGACTCAAAAAACATGAAAAAACGCCCCAAAAACAAAAAGTGTGTATTCCAGAATGCATTTGTTTTTTTCTCAAGGTCAAATTTCACCTTTTTATAAAATTATGCTAAAAACGAAATTGTTTCTTGAAAAAATGATTGAAAAAACACCCTCGAAACAAAAAGAGTTGATGCTGGAATAACAAAAAAAAAACATTGTGTCACACTTTTGACACATTGTAACAATGGAATTAAAGACAACATATTAGGACATTGAAAAATCATAAAATTCTAATTTTTTTTATAGATGATGTTAAATATAAACAAAATCATGTCTGAAGGGCTTATCATTTTGAAGAATTTTTATCCATGTTGTTAAACATAAAATATTTTGACTCTCAACAACCCTAAAATTGTAATTATTTTCAACCATAACATTAAAGATAAAATTTCGCAGCGCATAAAAACCTTAATGACAAGTTGTAAATCTCAAATTTTTAAATCTTAAGTTTTCAAGATACTTGAACCATGAAATTATGGAGAAATTATATGACTTAAACAATTTTTAAAAATGAACAAGTAAATGAAAAATTATTATTCATATATTTGTTTGTTTATATATAAAAACATGTTTTTTAATTTTTTAAATTGTTTTTCTATATTTTAAATTATAATTGTTTTAGTTTTAAGAAAATAAAAATTAAAAATTAAAATCTTCTCATATATGTTTGTTTATATTTTAAAACATATTTAAAAATTTTTTTTTATTGTTTTTTTATATTTTAAAACATTAATTGAATAGTTTTTTTAATTTATTTTTTTCTCTTTTTTTAAACAATACATTTTTTTTTATTATAATAGCTTTTGTTTAAAAAAAAATTAAATTTTTTAAATAGTTTGTGTTTAAAAAAATAAAATAAAATAAAAATTACTTTGCCGCCCGCCGGGGGCCGGAGGTAGGTTGTGCAGCCCTCGATGGCACCGCCCCGCTAGCCTCTGGCCCTCGGTTGGGCAGAGGGTGATTCCGAAAATTACCCCCGACTAGGCGAATGGGTGATTCTCGGAATCGCCCTCCACCCAACCGAGGGTAATTCTCGGAATCGCCCTCTGCCCAGCCGGGGGTGATTCTCGGAATCACCCTCCACTCAGCCGGGGGTGATTCTCGGAATCGCCCTCCCCCCAGCCAGGGGGATTCTCAGAATCACCCTCCACCCCGCCGGGGGTGATTCTCAGAATCGCCCTTCGCCCAACCGAGGGTGTTTCTTGGAATTGCCCTCCGCCTAACCAGGGGGATTCTTAGAATCGCCCTTCGCCCAGTCGGGGGTGATTCTTAGAATCGCCCTCTGCCTAGCCAGGGGTGATTCTCGGAATTTCCCTCTGCCCAGCCGAGGGCCAGAGGCAGGTCGGGCGGCGTTGTCAAGGGCTGCCTAGCCTGCCTCCACCCAGCTGGAGGCCGGATGTAGGCTAGGCAACCATCAACAGTGTCGCCCGGCCTACCTCCGGCCCCCGACTGGGCAGTGGGAAATTCCGAGAATCACCCCCGGTTGGGCAGAGGGCGATTCCGAGAATCACCCCTGGCTGGGCAGAGGGTAATTTGGAGAATCACCCCCGGCTGGGCGGAGGGCGATTCCGAGAATCACCCCAGGCTGGGCGGAGGGCGATTCTCAGAATCGCCCTCAGCCCAGCCAGGCGCCAGAGGCAGGTTGGGCAGCCCTCGATGGCGTTGCCCGGCTTGCCTCTGGCCCCTGGCTGGGCGGAGGGCGATTCCGAGAATCACCCCTGGCTGGACGGAGGTTGATTCTCGGAATCGCCCTCCACTTAGCCGGGGGTGATTCTCGGAATCGCCCTCTACCCAACCGAGGGTGAATCTCGGAATCGACCTCCGCCCAGCTGGGGGTGATTCTCGGAATCAACCTCCTCCCAGCCAGGGGCCGGAGGCAGGCCAGGCAGCGCCATCAGGGGCTGCCCAGCCTGCCTCCGACCCGCGGCTGGGTGGAGGGCGATTCTCGAAATCGCCTTCTGCCCAGCCAGGGGCTAGAGGCAGGCTAGGCAGCCCTCGACTGTGCCACCCGGCCGGCCTCCGGCCCCAATCGGGCAGAGGGTGATTCTGAGAATATTTATCCGCCTAGCCGGGGGCCGGAGGCCAGTGGGGTGGAACCATCGAGGGCTGCAGCCGGGGGCCGAAGGCAGGCTGGGAAACCCTCGACAGCGCTGCCCGACCTGCCTCCGGCCCCCGACAGGGCGGAGGGTGATTCCGAGAATCACCCCTGGCTAGGCGGAGGGCGATTCTGAGAATCGCTCCCAGCTAGGCGAAGTGAGATTTTGAGAATCACCCCAGACTGGGTAGAGGGCGATTCTGAGAATCACCCTCGGCCGAGTGACGTCGTCGTGGGCTGTCCATCCTGCCTCCGGCCCCCAGCTGGGTGAAGGGCGATTCTCAGAATTGACCTCTGCCCAGCTGGGGGCTGGAGGCAGGCCGGGCAACACCGTCAAATGAAGGAGATTGGGTTTTGGATCTATTTTTAGGTTCATATAAGTTTTATTATACAAATTTAAATTTAAATATTTTATTTTTTACTTTTTATTTCTTTATACTATTTTTCTTACTTATTTATTTTGTACTTGATGATTAGGTACAACACTAGCATGTTGCTTGTCAAAAGGAAGAAATTGCATTGCCGTTGAGAAAGACCCAATGCAATGCAAATTTATTCAACAAAGAATTAACGCTCTTGAATTCCTTCCAGATGCGAAGCAAGAAGCTGGTTTGAGGAAAGGGGATTTTAATGAATCACATGTGGCAAAAAAAGCAAAGGAACCTCAACCACCATTATATGGAATGATTGGAAAGGGACACTTTGGAATATTTGTAGACATGAAATATCCATTAGAAGATGACAATGACCAAAATGAAGTAGAAAATGTTGCGGAAGAAGCCATCAATGATGTTCTAGATGATGTTGAACATGTATTAGTTGATATTGTTGAGGATCTTTAAGTTATGCTTGCAAACAAAGCTCATTTTTGAGATCTATTAATTAGTTTTACTTGTAATGTTTAGACTTTGATATTTTATGATAAGAATCCTTATTTTTTGCAAAAAATATGTGATTACTATTATTTTTTGACATGAAATTCAATAAAAATACTATTTTCTTAAGTTCTTTTTGTTAAGATTTTCCCAAAAATTAGTTTATTTAACATGTTTTTTTTAACAAAAAGTCTTTAAAAGTGTATTTTTTGCATTCTATTTGTATTCAAAATTTGTATGTTTTTGTCATATCGTTCAAAATATTGGTTTTTTAGCGACAATTATTTGATGTGCATTGGGAAATTAATTAGCAATACATAAACTTGTAGAAAATATAAACTTTATAATATGGACCCTTTTTTCATTTTTTATCTATAACACTGTTACCGATGAAATAGGTAACCTGACCTCAAAACGGGAACTCTAGCCCAAAAAGACTCAAAAAACATGAAAAAACACCACAAAAACAAAAAAAAGTGTATTCCAGAACGCACTTGGTTTTTTTTGAAGGTCAAATTTCAACATTTCATAAAATTATGCTAAAAACAAAATTGTTTCTTGAAAAAAGGATTGAAAAAACACCCTCAAAACAAAACCAGTTGATGCTGGAATAACAAAAAAAAAAAAATTGTGTCATATTTTTGACATTTTTAAAAATAGAAATAACATTTTTTAATTTTTAAAATTCAAACATTAAAAAAAAACTTAAAATTTAAGAAAAAAATAAATTTAAAAAATAAAAACATTTTAAAGCTTAAAATTTAAAAATATATAGGAATAAAAAAATAAAAATAAAAACAAAATAAAATTTTAATTCAAACATTAAAAAAAAACCTAAAATTTAAAAAAAAAATTTAAAAAAAAAAATTAAAAAAAAAATTAAAGATTAAAATTTCAAAATATATAGAAATAAAAAAAATAAAAATAAAAACAAAATAAAAATATTAAATTTAAAAAAAAAACAAGTTAAAAAAGAAAGAAATTATAAAAAATAAAATATCGAAATTAAATTTAAAAAAGAAAAATAAAATGTTTATTAAATTAAAATAAAAATTAAAAAAAATAAAAATTAAAGAAATATATTAAATTTTAATAAATTTAAAACCAAAAAAAAAAAAACATTATTGAAATTAAAAGTAAAAAAAATGAAAAATTAATTAAAAATAAAAAATGAAAAATAAAATACAATAAAAATATTAAATTTAAAAAAATATATATTAAAAAAACAAATAGATTTTAAAAAATATATTAAATTTAAATTATATATATATATATATATATATATATATATATATATATATATATATATATATATATATATATATGTATATTTAATTTAAACAAAAATATAGATATTAGATTTATTAAAATGAAAAAAACAAGTTAATATTAAATAAATAAATAAATAAAAAAATAAACAAATAAATAAATGAATAAACAAATAAATTTTGAAATAAAAATTAAATTTTAAATATAAAGAGAAAAAAAACATTGTTAAAATAAAAAGTTAAAAAACTTTAAAAATCAATTAAAATTGAAAAATTGAAAAAAATATATTAAATAAAAAATAAAATAAAAAACAAATTAATTTAAAAATATTATGTTTAGAAATATAAATCTTCCTGAAATCATAATATATTTTGAATCTATTACATTTCGAACTACCGATCATAGTTCTATCAAATTTGAAATAAAAATAAAATCTAATTTTTAAATACACAAATTTAATTTAAGAAAAAAATATAAAAAATTTAAATGTGATTAATAAAAAAAATAATATTTAAATAATGAAAATTAAAAAAAAAAAAGTATTAAATTCAATAAATAAAAAAAAATATAAAATTTACTAAATTTTAAAAAATTAAATGAAAATTAGATATAAATTTCATAAATAAAAAAAATATGAAAAAATCAAATAAATAAAAAAATATGAAATTTAATAAAATTATTAATTCTAGGTGTATTTAAAAACAAAAAAAATGAATAAAATAAAAAAACAAAAAAAATTAAAACAAGTTAAATTTCAAATATAAAATTAAATTAAAAAAAAAAAATTTAAATTTTTTAAATTAAAAAAAATAAAATTGATCGTGGTGGCGCCGCCAATCGGCGTCCTGCCGAGGTGGCGGCGGAGGCCAACCGCTGGGCGGGAGGCCGATTCTGGGAATTGCCCTCCCGCGGCAAGAGGCCGATTCCGGGAATTGCCTTGAGGTCGATTCCGGGAATCGCCCTGCCATGACGTGAGAGGGCGATTCCCGGAATCGACCTCCCATGGCGAGAGGGCGATTCCCGGAATCGGCCTCCCGTCGTGGGAGTGCGATTCCCGGAATCGACCTCAGGGTGATTCCCAGAATCGGCCTCCCACTGCAGGAGGGTGATTCTCGGAATCAGCCTCCCGTGGCGGGAGGGCGATTTTCGGAATCGGCCTCAAGGCGATTCCCGGAATCGACCTCTCGCCGCGGGAGGGTGATTCCCCGAATCAGCGGCGGGAGGGCGATTCCCAGAATCGGCCTCAAGGCAATTCCCAGAATCGACCTCTCGCTGCGGGACGGCGATTCCAGGAATCGACCTCCCGCCCAGGTAGCGGCGGAGGCGGTCGCTGGGAGGGCGGGGGGCTGCATGCAGCCTCCCCGTCCGCCCAGCAGCCAGCCTCTACCACCACCTGGGCGGGAGGCCAATTGGCGGCATGACCACGATCAAATTTTTTTTTTTTTTAATTTTTTTTAATTTGATATTTTATTTATTTATTTTTTTTAAATTCAAAAAATTTAAAATTAATTTTTTTTAATTCAAATTTTTTTTTTTTAATTTTTTTTTTTTAATATAATATTTTAGATTAATTTTTTTTTTAAATTTAAAATTTATTTATTAAATTTATTAAATTTTAATTTAATTAAATTTTTCTTTTTTAATCTTTTAGTTTATTTAGTTTTTCATTTTTAAAATTTATAAATTGTTTCATTAAAAAAAACAGTGAATTTATGGATGTTTGTTTTTTAATTATTTGCACGTGGTTTTTTTCATTTTTTTGTTTTTTAATGATAGTTTTTTTTATTTTAATTCTTTTATTTTAATTTTCTTTTTCAATTTTAAATTTTGTTTTTTTTGTTAATTTTAAAATTTGTATTGTTGTTTTCTTCTTATTATTATTATTTTAATTTTAATTTTTAAATTTAATTTTCCCTTTTTTGTATTTTATTTTTTTTATCTAAATTTTAATTTTGTAATTTAAATTATTTTTAAATTTTCTATTTAATTTTTTTTTTTAATTATATGGTTTTTTTAATAACTTAGAAAAAAAATGTTTTTGATGTTTTTTTTTTTTAAATTTTTTGGTTAATTTTTGTTTTTGTGGTTTTTTTTTGAAATTTTGTCATTTCTTTTGATATAATTTTCGAATATTTTTGTTTTTTTTGTTTTATTTATTTATTTTTGTTTCAATTTTTTTTTTTTTTTACGAGTTAATTTTTTTTTTTTTTTACATTTTTATTGGTTTTTTTTATTGTTTATATATATATATATCTAAGTTTTGTGTTTTATTACCAACATGAAAATCACCACTCTAAAAAAAAAGGTTGATGCTGCATCAATACGTTTCAAAATTAGCATGAAAATCACCGCTCTAAAAAAAAAAGTTGATGCTGCATCAATACGTTTCAAAATTAGCATGAAAATCACTAACATTTTAAAACAAATATTCATACTTCATAAATAAAAATATTAGAGTATCAAAAATGTGCTAAAAAAAAAAAAGGTGATTCTGCATCACCACTTTTTAAAATCGGGTGCTTTTTATGCTACCAAAAAAAAGTAGGTAACAGTGCGGTTACCTATTTCATCGGTAACGGTGTTCTATGTGAAAAAGTGAAGATATCATTACAATTTTTTTTTTCTTTTTAAAACACAAGTACATAAATGCACTTAAAAATAAACATCCCATGGAAGAAGAAGACATTAGAAAATGTATAGTGTCAAAATCAATCCTCTAAAAAAACGTTGGTGATGATACGTTGCCACTATTCAAAATTGACATAAAAAGCAAAAAAAAAAAAAAAAAAAAGATTCTACATCACCACTTTTCAAAATCGGGTGTTTTTCTTGCTACGTCAAAAAGTAGGTACCAGTGCAGTTACCTATTTCATCGGTAACAGTGTTTAATTCTCACCAATTCATATCTTGGATTTAAAAATTGGGCTACATAATATCTAGATGATCCAAATTTTGGACACAATTACAAGACTCTACAACATCCAACTTAGTCTCTCTACAATATGTTCATATCAAGGAAGGATTTCTATACAATTTTGATCAGTTATGTGTACCCTGTGATCACCACCAAGTTCTACTCAAAGATTCACATTCTACTCTCTACAATGGTCACTTTAGCAAGAAAAAATACACTTCATCATCTTTAAAAAATTTCTATTTCCCTTGCATGTAGCGGGATGTTCTTCATTTTTTGAGGAATTGTGCAGTATGTTGTCACTCCAGACCAACTAATAGAAATTGTGCAGTATGTTGTCACAAAATCAGTTCTATTACTAACTTATCCAAACTATTATTTAACTCTGTTTGGAAATCCTTTGGTCTTCCCACTAGTGTTTTGTCTTTTTTTATTTGATTCTTTCGGATCCATCACAATGTGATATTTGAGTCAACGTTTCAAGCTAGCAAGTGTGGCTCATCTTCAAGACATTGATGAGAAATATGCCCCAATCTAATTGAATATATAGGTGAGAGATTCAAAGGGAGAAACTAAAAACAGGTCAAAAATTGGATCAACAAAATTGCTCACATCAAAAAAGCCTTTACTCAAAAGTATTGTTTCTTATCATGACTTGCGTTTTGTGGGTAATTTTTGGCATTCTATTTACAAAATATTAGGAATTTTTCTCAAATTTTTCATCGACTTTCATCAACAGACTGGTGGTCAAACTAAAGTGGTTAATTGTACCTTTGTACAATGTATTCACATCTATCATCACACTTCTCCAACCAAATGGGATTTGATTCTTATCCATATTAAGGAAGCATTTAACTAAATAATTCACTACTCCAATATCCATCCTCCCTTTGAGGTATTTTATTTTTAAACCTTTGGCTCACTATGGTTACCCTTATCTTTACCTCTTTTAGCTAAATCTCATATTCAAAAAGAGAAACATAAGAAGCATAATTTTGTTTAGTAATTACACTCTCTCGAGGACAAAGTTATTAAAGTTCTACAAAAGTCTCAAGAAAAATAGAAACAACTCATGGAGCAACATCATGCTCCTCACCATTTCAAAGTTGGTGACAAAGTTTGGTTTCATTAGAGTAAATGTATATCTAAAGACAAAGAATATAATAAGGTAAAACCCATTTAGTATGGCCCCTAATCAATCATCCATCAATTGTCTAAAAATGCTTTCCACATTGATATTCCAACACACCTGGACACCCATGATGTTTTCAATGTTGATCTTCTCAAGCCATGTCGAGTCAACATTAGAGATATAGGTCCTAACTAGTCATCCTATAGATATTGTCACTAATGTTTATCCTCTACATGATGCAAATAAAGTTTTAAACTAGAAGAATCACTATACTTTTTAAGGATCTAATACCTCTTACATTATTTCTAAACAAGGCCAGCTTCCACATCAAGCTTTCCAGATTTCTCAGTACCAAATACAACACTTTTTTCCCTCTCTTCTGAAAGGGTTGGAGGTTAATGCTTTTGATGTTGGGAGGAATGACAAGGATTTTAGTACTTATCATATTGAGTCTATGTATTATTGTTTTTATTGTGTGAATATTATTGAGACTATTATTGTCGAGACCTTTCAATTTCCTAGTTTTATGGAGTAATTGAAATCCTTTCTCCAACTATCTCTATTCTTGTGATCTAGTGAGTATTTCTCTCATAGATATTTTGAGTTGGTTATTCTCATGAAAAGTTATAAAAGATTCTGATTTGAATAATAAAATTCAATCAAAGATCCTTTTTAGTATCATATCTAGTGTAGAACTCTACTCATGTGGTATTTTTACACATCAATATAACTAGTACTAAGTGTGGGGTTATGATCACTCAAATTTTCCAAGTACAAAGACTTTTTCATGGTGAGGGGTAAAACCAAGGTAACATGCACGAGGCATATGTTAACTCTGTCTCATTTATTCTTGGTGAGAGACTTATGGTTTCCGATGGATAAGTATTATGTATCCTTATTTTCCACCCCTTAGTTATACCTCGTGAATAACTACCTATGGCCAACCCTCACAACAAAGTGTAGCCACCTTGGCAAAGTACCATCTCCAACCTATTACAAGGAGGGAGTTTCTAGTAGGTAGGAAATATAGTTATTACTCCTCTCTCAATCATAAAAATGTCACACCCCCTTCATATATCCCTTACCCATGTGTAATATTAATTGTAAATACTCATCCCTATTTCTACGCACGTCTAGTGACACACATCAAATAGCATTATACAAAATAATATAAATCATATTAAGATGTTTATAATATCATCCTCAAATCAAGATATGATCTTTTAACCCCAACTTGGGCCAATATACTTGACTCACTTTAGAGTCCATATACATGTGGTTCTTCCTATTGAACTTGACCAATCATTAATATTTTCTGAAAATAAATCAGTTTCATCAATGAAAGTCACACATATATTCATCATCAAATCAAATTGTAAGTATATACATCCAATCATAGTATTCAATAGTATTAAGCAATTTTAAACATGTTAATGACTCATACTCTTTCATCACATTAGATGTTTATAAAATATTAAACAAGCAAAAATAGTTTTAAACATAAATCATTCCAAAATTATCCACAAAAAATCAGGCCATCCATATATTTGGAACTCCCTCAAATAATAATATGTCAAGTAATAATAATATTCTTAATCAAAGAAGGGCATTACAATATTTGTGGTGTTCGTGATTTTGGCTTCACTCACCTACCCACCTACTCACTTTCCAAGTTTGTTGGTAAAAATATGCAATGATGGTGATTTTGGCTTGATTCACATGTACAACAAAGCTTGGATCACTAATATATAAACTCTTTTGCATATTCCACTAGACTAGTTCATCATAACAAATCTTACACTATTATGAAATATTTTATTATGTAGTTTATTAATTTAGACCTCAAATTTAGCATTACTAGCATAACACTTAAAATTATGGAAATAATTGAAACCAGAGTGAAATAAATAATAATATGAACACATCCATCCACACAAAATGAACACAATATTCGACCCTAGAAATCCAATATGGAACAAAACCAAGTTAAACGGTTTTTCTCTCTTTTTATAAATTATGAAATACAAGTACAAATAAAGGGGCACTCAAAATGGAGTTACCATGGACATTGTGGCCTAAATGTATGCCATAAATTTTTTTACCTCATCTGTTATGCTTCAATATTCCACTCTTAGA
This sequence comes from Pinus albicaulis, assembly GCA_034641835.2. NCBI lineage: Eukaryota > Viridiplantae > Streptophyta > Pinopsida > Pinales > Pinaceae > Pinus > Pinus albicaulis. The sequence goes on from CM076570.1 coordinate 224,194,286, forward strand.
TGATCTTCTTTACTATGGCATGAAAACAATACCAAAATAATGGAACCCCTTCTTTTCCTAATGGTCCAATATTTAACATAGCATGATAGTCATGAATCTTAGTTAAATGGTGATGCCTGTGTTTTTCTCTCTTTTTCCAAGTGATGAAATATAAGTACAAAGAAAGGGACACTCGCAATGGAGTTGCCGTGGACATTTTCACCTAAATGGTCTAATATTTAATTAGAATCATAATCATGAATCCATGAAAAATGCATCCCTAAGAAATGGTCCTTCTTGAATAATATTTCTAAGGAAAAGAAATTGGAATTGGCCTGATAGTTGTGTAAAGGTTTTATTAGCCTGAAATGAAAATTTAAATTGGGTAAATGAGTGAAATGTTGATGTAAGCCTAATGAGAAAAGTATACCCCCATAATTTGAATGTTAAATGGTTTGTAGTAAACTAAAAATCCACTTCTCATGACAAAGAAAGGCTCATGGTTAGTTAAAAAATACTCGATCTAATGTATGGTTTGTGATAAGATGAAACCACTTGAGGATTGTAACAATTAAGGGTAAACAAATATAAAACTTAGAGAATGCAATGGTTGAGGGTAATCCATAAAAACCAAAAGGATATAATGGTTGAGGGTAACCCAAAAAACCTAGAGTGAGGTTATGATTAAGTCAAAGAAAACCAAAGATGATGATGGATGATGAGGATTGGGAGTGAAAATGTTTGTGATTGAATATTTTTTGTTGAACCATGTACCAGAAAATGTTTCCTATAGAAACAATGGATACATCAACTTGTGACCCATGTATTTTGATTGATGGTAACTTTTTTGTATGGACTTCAACAAATGCAATGTTTATATTTTGTAAGTACGAGAATAAAATTGAAGAAGATTGAGGATGAAGAATGAAGAATACCAAAAGGTGAAGATTGCAGAAGATATAAGATGAAGAAAAAAACATTAGAGACAAAAGATCATAGAAGATGAAAATAAAAATGGGACCATTTGAATAAAGGATGATGATCACGTAGTGAGATCAAAAGTATTCACTAAAGGGGAGTATGAAGGATTAACCCATAATTGTGATGTTTAATGAATACATCGTAAGAATTCGACCTAAGAATCAGAGGTTGAGGATAAAAGTGAGGTGTTATGGATGAATATTGGTTATTAAACTTATGGAACGATTTAAGGATATACTATTTGGGATATGTATGCATATGGTTGAACTAAATATCCAATTATGACATATTTTTTATGGTTACTTGAAGTTACATAAACAAACCAATTGTATAGTAGACATACACATGGGAATGGTATAATTTAATAGAATTTCCCCTTCATGGATTTCTTGAGTGTCAACTCTTGATGTCACTTGATTCATATATGTTTGTATATATTTATTGTTGGTAATTAAAACCACCAAGAATTACCTCAAATAATAATATTTTAAGTAATAATAATAGTCTAATGAAAGAGGGGCATTACAATATTTGTAATATTGGTGACTTCAACTCAAATCACTTGCTTACCCATTCACTTTCCAATTTTGTTGCTCAATATCTATGGTGCTCATGATTTTGTCTCATCTCACATGTTTTCCTCAACTTGGATCACTAATTTGTAAAGCACAATGGATGTTCCACTAGAATAGTTCATTATAATAAATCTTTCAATATTTAAAAAAAAAAATTAGTGTGTAATTTATTACCTTAGATCTCATATTAACAAAATTATTATAGCTCTCAAAATGATGGAAATAACTAAAATTGACATAAAGGAAACAAGCAAATGAATACACCATCCACACAAATGAATGTAAGGCATGACCTAGGAAATACAATATGGGAGGAAACCCATCTAGAAGGAGAGGCATATGCTTTGCTCTCATTTTCTCAATTATGAAATCCAAATACAAAAAAGGGGCATTCATTATGGATTTTCAATGGAATTTGTGGCCTAGACGGTTAGTATAGAATCTTCTACTTCCTCTACTATGGTTCAATATACCACTCCTAGATGTGCTCAACTATGAGTGATGTAGGAGCATCGACCCACCCAAAATCAAATTTGATTCTTGTAAGACTCTAAAAGGAGCATCTTGGAAACATAAGAAAATGGACATGATATTTTTGAGTTTTTATATAAGTTTCAATTGAAAATGTAAGTGTTTAAAAGGTGATTTGCTAGCTAGAATGAGATTTGCTCTGTTATATATTGTTAGACTATGTTTTCTTTATATGGGATGCTTTCAAAATTTCAAGGGCATGTAGCCATTAGGAATGTAATATAAGGTCGATTTTATATTAGGCCTCAAGCCTAAGAGGGTGTGTGTAATATTTTGGTTTTGGATAGATATATAGAGGGTGTGTTTCGTCCAAGAAATCCTGCTATTTTTTTGAGATGTCGACCATTGTTTTAAGATCGTGTCTAAATATATTTTTAGTGTGTAAGATCAATGAAATTTCACAGGAGGGTGTGAGTGATCGATCCTTGATAACTGTAGGGATCAACGATCCAAAAACTACAACAAAGAAGGACTAGAGGTTTCATGCCTATGGTGAGGCATCGTTTGGATCTGACGCAGTGAAATAATGGTTTCCATTTGAGAGGGAGGAATGGTGTAAAGGATCGAATACAGAATGAAGAAGGGCGGATTGTGCATTTCTAGAGAGCATGTAGAGGGCGACATTGGAACTACATTAATGGGAGTTGACTAGTCTGGCCTCCTATTCAGGGTGGGACTCACTTGAGATTTTCGACCCTTATATTAGTCAGCGGATGTGAAATAAAACCAAGGGAGCTAGTCCAATGAACCAACCCCCAATGAACAAAAAAATTTAGACCATGAACTGGAGAGCACGTTGTGGTTTTTTTTATGGCCATAGTGCCATTGTTGCATGTGGAAAGTAATAAGTTGTAGGTCAAAACCCACAGGTCTGAGGATCGAGTACCTTCAAGGGAGTAAAATGAAGTGCCCCTAGACTTGGTTTTCATCAAGTAGTATAAGAGCAAGGAAATATTTCATGCAGGTTTAACGAGAATAACTTCCATTTTTTGTTAGGTAGAATTTGTTGATGCAATTCCATAGTCATTGCTGTGGGTATAATTTCGAGAGGTGAGCAACGTGTTGAAATTTGCAACAAGAAATATCGAAATTGGCAACAAGAAGATGCTTCTACTTTAATTTTCTCGTAATTAAATTGGAATTAAATTGTAATTCCACATCACATGACAACTTGTACGAGTTAACTAAGTCAAGAAGACTTAGTTAGTTCATTTAATTCAAGTTGAGGGTCAAACTAGAGGTATGTATAGTCTCTCCTACTTTTTAGGAGCCCTGGTTGAGTTTATTTTTAGTTGTAATTAATTAACTTATTTATTTGAGTTAAAATTAGTTTAACTAGTTCTAACCAATGGAGGAACTAGTGAGAGGTCCAATGAATTAAATCTGATTTAATTCACATGTAGTGATCAATCAGATAACTGATAATTTACTCATAAATAACTTATGCATGTCATCTTTGAGAAAGACCCAGTTGAGATAGGAGTTAAAGGGAACTATACTATCAGTTGTATAATCATCCGATTGTACAAATGGTGCATGGAGTCAGAGAAAGAGCCTTGATGTACTGCACAACTATTATTAGGGAATTTCCTCATTAAATAGGGTTTAATTCTTCATTTAACTATGCAAGGAAGTGGAAGGCTAGGAAATTAAATAAGTATTGGCTAGAGTCAGCCTAGGAAGAGTGAGACAGCCAGAGATAATGTAGAGAGCTTTGAAGCCTGAGATAATGATTGTATTCTTTTATATTCTTGACTTAACTCAATATAAAGATAGCGGGGTTTTTAACTGAGCCTTTCCCTAGATAAATCTTTGTGTTGTGTGATTGGAATTTTTTTTCTTTCTTGTTCATGTGATTGTGCGATCATAATTGGTTTCTGAAATTTGTAGAGTAGATTCATGTATTTTGTTTTAGCATATTACAAATATTAGTTTGAATCTACTTGTATTTTCTACATGGTATCAGAGCACTTGGGCAGAGTTAAGGAGATTTTTTTTTTTCATTTTTTTTTTTGCAGGAATTTTTTGGGCAGCGAGTTTTCATAACAGATATGAAAAATTTTGTGAAAAATTTTCAAAAAAAAATAGCATATTTAGATTCCTTGCGAATAAATACCCAAACTAAAAAAAAATCAGACGAATCAGAGTTCGTATGAGGGAGATATCGCTAATTTAAAATCATCCTTTTTTTCAAATAAAATTGTGACAATGGTATAGATGAAACAAATATGTGTGTGAGTCAAGAACCTGTATGCACTTGAGGTCGAAGATGCATGAAAATATTTGAGGATCAAGGCAAAGGTTAAAGACTTGATGATTGATAGGGAGCATGAATTACCTCTTAACATGCAGCCTTAGAAGAAGCCTCAACAAGTTGTGGATCAGCCACAATTGGAGAAGTAGAGAGGAGACCCAGTGGAGGCATCCTCTCAAGCAGAGACCTCCAATAGGGAGAAATTTTGAGCCAAGTGGGAATATGAAGCACATGCATCCATACCTCCAGGTGAGAGGTGGGGTGATGTGAAGTAATAATTCCAAGAGTGTAGAAATTTGGGCAGGGTCCATTGAGATGTCTTGTCTCATGGGTCATTACCTTGCTACGGGGGCCCACTGTACACAATATAAGGATGGATTAGTGGCAGTCAATGTAGTCAGATGTTAGAGTGCAGATGTAGAGACTAGCAACAGTCAGATACTAGGGAGCACAGAGCAGAGTTGGAAAAAATGTAGATGGCACAATGCAGAGTCGACAACAATGCATATTTTTTAGTAGACAATGCAGTAGCTAGTAGCAGTTAGAGATGTTGGTGATAGATGCATCATATTGATCACAGTTGATTCAGTTTGGATTCTTTTAAATTTCAGAAGTTGCAGTAGCAATAACACTAGAGATTAGTGTTGCAGGCAGAGAATTCCAAAGGTATCAGATCAGGATAGAGTTGAATTCTTTTCTTGTTATGATGGAGTGTTGAAATTTGCAACAAGAAATATTGAAAAAGAAACAAGAAAATGCTTATAATTTAATTTTCCCTTAATTAAATTTTAATTCCACATCACATGATAACTTGTACAAGTTAACTAAGTCAGGAAGACTTAGTTAGTTCAGTTAATTTGAGTTGAGGGTAAAAATAGAGGTTTGTAGAGTGTATCATACTTTTTAGGAGCCCTAATTTAGTTTATTTTGAGTTGTAATTAATTAACTTGATTATTTGAGTTAAAATTAGTTTAACTAGTTCTAACTAATGGAGGAAATAGTGAGAGTTCCAGTGAATTAAATGTGATTTAATTCACTTGCAATGATCAATCAAATAATTGATAATTCACTCATAAATAACTCATGCATGTCAATACTGAGAAAGACCTAGTTGAGATTGGAGTTAAAGGGAAGTGTCCTATCAATTGTATAATCATCCAATTGTACAGATGGTGCATTGAGTTAGAGGAAGAGCCTTGATGTACTATGCATCTATTATTGGGGAATTTCCTCATTAAATAGGGGTTAATTCCTCATTGAAATGAGCAAGGAAGTAGGAGCTTGGAAGCCTAGGAGATTGGCTAATTATTGGCCAAAGTCAGCTTGGGAAGAGTGAGATGGTCAGAGATAGTACAAAGAGATCTCAAGCCTTAGAGAAGCATTGTATTGATTTATATTATTGACTTAATGTAATATACATATAGTAGGGTTTTCACTGAGGCTTTCCCAAGATAAATAATTTTGTTGTGCGATTGGAATTATTTCTCTTTATTGTTCATGTGACTGTGCGATCATAATTTCTTTTCGCAATTTGTAGAATAGATTCAAGTATTTTGTTTTATCATACCACAAGATCAGTTGAATCTATGTAGATTTTATATACAATGTGTAACATCTAGAGGAGAAGAGGAAGCTCAATAGGTTCCAAAGGAGCAGAGGAAGATCAAAAGGTTCCATAGGAGGTTAACTTGTGATTTCAAAATCCTAAGTCAAAGGAGAGAGCTTGGTGAGGTGTCAGTGGAGGCTTGGTTGCAAATCACTATTGAGTACAAGTTAAAACACAACGATACATGTGGAGAAGGAAGACTGAAGTGAGATGAATGAGATGCGGCATGGAAGGCACATGATCAAGAGATCATGAAAATTTTCAAGCGCGGGAGTTTGAATTAGGAGAAACGACCCACCTGAAATTAGATTTGATTCCCAAATGAATCTAGAAGGATAATCGTGGCAAATTAATAAAATGGACATGATTTTTTTAAGTTTTTATGTAAATTTCAATTGAAAATGTAATCTTATGGAAGGTGATTAGCTGGCTGGAATGAGATTTGTTCTATTAAAATATTGTTAGGGTATGTTTTCTTTATATGGGACCCCTACGAAATGTTGAGGTAAGGAAACCATTAGGAATATAATATCATACCAAGTTTATGTCAAGCCTCAAGCCTAATAGGTCGTGTGTAATCTTTTGGTTTTGAATAAATATATAAAGGGTGTGTTTGGTCCATGATATCCTTCCATTCTTTTGGGATGTTGAACATTGTTTTAAGATCATGTATGAATGTGTGTTCAGAGTGTGAGACCCACGAGAGTTCATAGGAGGGTGTGAGAGATCCATAGTTGATCACCATAGGGATCAACGATCCAAAGCCTATAATGATGAAGGACCTAAAGTTTCATACCTATTGTGCAGCATAATTTGGATCCGATGCAGTGGAAGCGTGGTTGTCATATAAGAGGGAGGAATGGTGTAGAGCCTTGAGTGCAGAATGAAGAAAGGTGGGAATTTCTAGAGTGCACGCAGAGGATAGCACTGGAACTACGCTAACGAGAGTTGACTAATCCAACCTCTGAATCAGGGTGGGACCCAGTCCAGATGGTCAACCCTTGTATTAGTTGGCAGATAAGAAAGAGAAACAAGGTATCTAGTCCAATGAGCCGGCCCCTAACAGAAAAACAAAGTTTACTTTTGTTTTGGTGTGTAAAAAACATCAAGGGAATAAATTTAATATCACAAATATTTTACCCCAAATTTTTTTATTTGATGCCTCATATCAGGTTTGAAAGTTTATATACCCCAAATCACCAAACTAGAACTTCTACCAACTCTACTTTAGCTTCTGGTTCTAAATTCTCTATGGTAGGTAGGAATTTCTCCTCAATTTCATGATCCAACGTCAAAGGCTCATAGAGTTTTAAGTTTTCCACATTCACTACTAAGTAAATTTATATATATATGGGGTTAGAATAAATATGTATACATTATCACCCAATTTCTCCAATAATTTAAAAGGACCATCCATACCATCAAGCATTGATTTTATTACCAAGACCTTGAAGCCTTTTAGATGCAACCAAAATTTGTCTCCCACCTTGAATCATACCAATTCTTGTGTTGAATGACCTCTATATACTTACAAATGGATCTACCTAGTATTTGCAATATTTTTTGTTGTTTTTAATGTAGCTCCTATGATGTATTACATCACTCCTCATTATTTTCCATAAATATCGCATCAAAGGGAGATAATGATAAATACCCAAAGAAAGTTTCAAAAGAGGACTTATCAATAGAAGTATGGACTACTCTATTATAAGAATGTTGAATATAAAACAATTTTTCATCTCAAATATTTGAATGCTTCTAACTGTAACCCCTCTAAAGTTGGACCAATGCCATGTAGATATATAGTTGTAGATATATTCAAGTTGGTATTCATATTCTCCCAAAGTGTAGTCCAAAAGGCATTGAGAAATTTGATATCCCTATCTAAGATGTTTTTTCTTAATATATCAAAGTACACCTAGCCCTTTTCAAATAACATGCTTGCTACTTCTTGGGATTTTTAGGTCTTTTTTTAAGAAATATGAATGCACATCTTGTTGAACCTACCAACTACCACAAACATATGGTAATTTCCCTTCCTAGTTGATGTAAAACCACCCAAAAAATCCATGGGGATGTTATACTAGAGTCTAGTGGGTATATGTAAGGGATGGTATAAACCTTGCCATTCATGTTACTAGGTTTGTTGGTAAAACAAAGTATGCACTCTTTAATAAATTGAGTTATATATTCTTGCATTTTGGGCCAATATATATATGTCTATGAGTTGAAAATTAGATTTTCAAAGTAGAGGAGAGATATATATATATATATACACATACATACATATATATATATATACATATACATATACATACACACATATACACATGTGACACATATATACATATACATATACATATATATATATATATATGAGAGAGTTGGAAACTATCTTCCCAACACCAAAATTTCCTACAACTTTGGAGGTGTGATCCTCTTTGATAAGTTGCAATCATTCAACTATAGGAACATAAGTTTTGTCTAGTTTGTGGAGCAACCCATTTGGAGAGGATCGCTAACCTTACCATCACATTCTTCTACAGGTATTTGTCCCTATAGCTATTGAAACACCTTTTAAAGTCCTCATTTTTTGTGTATGCATCATGGGTAAAAGGCTCCATGTGCCAATTAGAGGAAATTTCAGCGTAAAAGTGGCCATGAAATTTTCATGTAATTTCCATTTCATAATATGTAAACCAATAAAAATTCTTTAAAATTAAAAAGTGATACATGTCTTAAATAATTTTAAATTGTTTAATTTAGGTATATGTGAAATATTTTATTAATATTATTTACCTTACCAATATAAAATAGAATATTGAAAAAATTATTAGTGCAATGCAAATTTTGATATTAGTGGAAAATTATAAATTAAAAACCCATTTGATATTAATAACCATTCCCCAAAAAAAACACCAAAAGAAATAGTTAAATATAAAATATATATAGATAGATAAGTATAAAATATAAATATATATAGTTATAGTTAAATATAAAATAGTTAAATAGTTAAAAATAAAATACATTTAGGATGTTACAATTTTCTTAGCCCTTCGACTGTTTGGGGAGCTTTGGGAAAGCCTTCCTCTTCCCAATATTTCTCTTATAAATACGTGGTCTCAAACCAGGCTCCCCAAAGTGCAATGTCGCCTTAGGCTCATCCCCAACCCTTAGGCAATGCGGCTCAAGCCCAGGTTGTTATGGATCCTTTTATAGTGGAAAAATCTAAGTATATCCCTTTAGTCAAAATTACTAATCCAGATATGGATGAAATCTACAAGCTCTTGGTAGGAAATGGCCTCATATGTCATTTCAATGGGTTTTTGCCATGTACAACAGAACTTTACCAATGGATCTATTCAACTTGGAGCAAAATCTATAGGGTCATCTTTTGTTCCATGGTTTTCTTCATCGTCTTGTTTTCCCATCAAGAGGATTATTAGGATTCTCTTTCCAAGGGGCCCTAGTTCTGGGGAAAATTTAGTCTCTTTTGACACCTTGGTTCCCATATTTCGACCCATCTAAAGCAGTGGTCAGAAAGCTACCCATTTGGGTTCGACTCCTAAATTTTCCAACCCATCTATGGCATTTTGTTGTGTTTAATGGTATTGGAAATACCTTGGGTTATTTTCTAGCAACAGATCCCTCGTAGAGCTGGTGTGGAGTCGACACCTATGGCAGGATTTGTGTAGAAATCGACATAAGCAAAGGCTTTCTTGAAAAAATAAATTTAAAAATAGGTGATTTTCACGGGGCCCAAGTGTTAAAATATGATAACTCTACTTTTTGTTGTCAACTCTGCCATCAAATAGGCCATCTTTAGAATTCTTGTTCTAAAAAAATAGTCGAACAGAAGCCTAGATCTAAGGCATAAAATTCATGTAGCCTGCCTCCTTGAGAAGAGGAGGATTCCTCTTCCTCGGATTAGGAAGATGTCGAGTCTGATGACGATATTCTCTTATCGGATGAGGCATGAAATTCAAATCTTGAAAAGCCCCGTGAAGAGGGTGAGGAGATCCAAGTTTCTCCAACAAAAAGAGAAAATAATGCTCCAACAGGTGCCATGAAGCACACCCATGAATCAACTTCCTTATACTCTGATAAGGATGCCTCCTTAACTTTTCAGAACAATTTTTAGGTAGTTTTGGTAGCCCCACCTCTAGAAAGTTGGGTCAAAGTAGCAAAAAAGAAAGGAAAGAAAGGATGCATCGATGACTTTCCCCAAGGTGGGTGATAATAATGTATTTTTTTTTGGTTTCTTTTATTTCTATGGATGACCAGGATGGTTGGTTGCATAGCCCCAATCTACCCCGAAAACTTTATAATTTCTATGTAAATATTGTATTTTATGATTCTATAATAGAAAGTTCCTCTCAGCTTTAAAAAAAATTACATTTATAGTTAAATATAAAATAGTTAAATAATTAAAAATAGTTAAATATAATATAGTTAAATAGTTAAAGAAACACCAAAACAAGTAGTTAAATAGTTAAAAAACATGTAATCTAAACAGGCCACATTTTTGCCCGAAAAAACTTTCCTAGTAGATTTTTAGTTAAATCTAGTCATAATTTTAAAAAAACCAAGTTACAGTTGTCAAGTTGTGAAATTTTGGGTGCCCTGGGGGTTTTTGATAATGTTGAATCCATTTCTAGTGTTCAAATTATGATTGAAACACTAAATATTTAATATTTTACAATCTAAAAATTATCGGATTTCGGCTAAAAAATATATTCTAGGCGAAATTGTGGCCTCAGTAAAGAACGATGTTAAAAAAAAATACCAAAAAAATAGTTATATATATATATATATATATATATATATATATATATATATATATATATATAGACAACAAAATTTATATATAAAATATATATACAATTATTTTAATAAAAGTGTTATATATTGAGGGATTTCGATAAAAGTAAAAAATAAAAAATAGTAAAGTAAAAAAATGTATTAAATTTCATGCTAATAAATATTGTGAACATAGATAAAAGTAAAGTAATATTAAAAAATCATCTATGTGGCATTATTTTATTATTATTATTATTATTTTCTTTAGAAGGCCACTTTTACACTAAAATTTCCTCTAATTGGCATAAGAGTTTCTAAAAGTGTAATCTTGGATGAGAGTAGCCTTGAAAGCATGTGTATCAACTTATTAGTATTCCCCTATTTATATTTAAAGACTAAAGGAAACTGCTACAAAACTGCCATATTTTTGTAATGTTTGGGGTTTGTTGAAGGTTACTTTGGGCATGCAAATAGTAAAATAGTGGGTGATCATTGGGAAATTTGAGGTAAAAAAAAAAATGCACTAACAAAATTAACTTTAAGAGAATCAATAAAATTCAAGATGATGATGTGGGTAAATATTTTGGAGGGAAAAGAAGAAAACTACTTTTTAAATTGTATTTTCAGCTTATCTCCTTATAGGTTTACTCAAATGTCAAGTGTAGACACCCAATGCTTTTTTAATATACCTTCAGTTTTTCAATATGTGTCTTCGCAAAAGTATGCAAATGAGTGTCTACAATTGACATTTGAGTAAACCTATAAGGTGATAAACCAAAAATGCTATAAAAAAAAATAATTCCTTTTCTTTTTCTTTAAAAATTCATCTTTTGTTTTATTATTTTAACTATTATTTTATTATTTTCCTTAGAAGACCCATTTTAGACCTCAAAATTCCCCTAATGTAATAATGGTTTCATTCTCCATCAAATCGTGCTCCTACTTTTTAACATCTTGAACTAGGGTATAGAGTTCCTTATCGTACATAGGGTGATTCAAGTCTCCTCCATGAATCATTTCAAAATTATAGTATATTGGCTTGCACATCAAGACCATTCTCATAGCATATCCACTTGTGTATATCTCTACTTCAAAAGGATAGTGCAAATTATGAAATGCAAGTGTGTTGGTTGATCTTTTATTTCAAGTCATTGAAATATTTTTGTTGATCCTTCCCTTGCTAAAACTCTTACCACTAATTGTTATAGGATTAAGTAATGCAACTACAACTAAAAGGATGTTATAAACTTGTGTTGGTATTATTTTGCACCAGCAAAGCTCCTAGCTTCAGTGGCATTAGTAAGAATTGACCACTTGAAGTTGGTCGCCACCTTCATGGGATTTATCTTCAGTCTCCCTCAGCCAATCATATATCCCAAATACACCAATGGATGTTCAAGAAACTCATGTTTCTTAAGATTAACCAGTAATTGATGCTATGTCAAAGGCTATAACATGTGCATGAGATGTGAGATGCGATCTTCCCAAGTAAAGTTATACACCAGCATATCATATAAGTACAATATCACAAATAAATCTAAAAAAGAATATAAATGTAATTGGTGCATTACATAAACCAAAATCACTACCAACCACATATATATATATATATATATATATATATATATATATGATATTATATTGTTTTCAAAGTGGTATTCCAAAATTATTTTCTTTATATCATACCAATAGTATCCCCATTTGAGACCTTATGTATTGAAGTGTTTGGCATGTTGCAACTAATCTAACAAATCATCATTAATCGTAAAAAAAATATGGATTCTTGAAAATTGTTTCATTCAAAGCTCTATCTTACCCCATAAAAATAAGAGCAATGAGATAATGAAATAAAAACAATCTCATGGAGTTAAGAAAACATTTATTGATAAATAACAAATAAATGATTTTATTATTGATCCAATGATTTTATTACTAATCCAACTCACCCAAGAAAACAAAAACAGCATGGCTCATTAAAATATAACTATTTTTTATAAAGAAGAAATATAAAGAAACAAATGCATTGACAATACATTGATTTTGTAAAGATGATCTTGCAACTCACATCTTAGAGAAGTCTACTCAATCAAATTTGGTTAACGGTGTTTGCATAAACTTTTCGGTGGTGGCAACGTCAGTTTTAAATTGTAAATTTTACTCGTCTCATTTCATTTCTGAAATATTCTGAAAAGTCAGATTTGAAATCTCCAATGGAAATAAAAATCACCCTTTAAATCTAAATAAACATCACCAAATTCTTACCGTCCAGAAATATACAAAAGGAAATGTTGATAGGAAGCCATTAGAATGTTAATAGGAAGCCATTATTGGCAGGAATTTTGTATTCATGCTAAGATTGATTATTGGCAGCCATCATCCTAAGACTGTATCCTCTGTATACAAGATTTTTGTATTCATGCTAAGAAATGTATTTATTGGCAGGACTTTTGTATTTATGCTAAGACTGTATCCTCTGTATACAGGAATTTTGTATTCATGCTAAGAAATGTTTATTGGCACACAGTCCAATAAAGATTTATTGTTGTTTGAATTCAATTCGTCGTATTGACGTGTCTTCGGTTACTTAAAAAAAATGGCCTTTTTTTATCAAATATTTCTCAAGAATACTCATTTTACTTATTAGAAGTGCCTCAAATACGAAGTTGTTCACATTATATTTAGATAGTTTTCACTAAACATTTTAGTTCTTAAAATACATCAAATAGCCTTGCAAGGTAGTCTTCGGATTAAATTTAGATAATTTTCACTATTATGTTAGCTAGTTCTTTTACTTGAAAATATTTTACTTAAGGAATTATTATATGGGATTTTTACTTTAAAATTAAATTTTTATTATTTTATTTTATTTTGTGTTTGTCAAGTTATCTATGATTATCTAGGCTTGATCTATGGCTTGAAGAGCCGCAACTCACGAGCATCTAAGTCATCAAAGTCATCCAAGGATCGCACACTGCTCGGGTCACACCAACCATAAGCTAACTGGATTTTTTAGCATGTCTCCTACCCCCTAGCATAAGACACAGTCATCGTCATGAGGTCATGAGGTTTGATCTTGGGTTGTCTTGCTAACGAGGTTCATCCTCACCCAGTTATGCTAGTGAGACTTGACAATTTTCAATATTTTATTAAATATAGTTTTAACATTTTATTTTGTATTTGGATATGTTTTTCATTAATTTTACTTGTAATATGATAGTCCCTTGTTCCACAAACAAGAAGGTGCCATACACCAATTTGGTGTCTAGCTTGGTCGTGACCTTAAAACTGGATAATAATTAATAATAATAATAATAATAATAATAATAATTAATATATATATATATATATATATATATATATATATATATATATATATATATATATATATATACACACACACACACACACACAAAAATGATGATTATAAAACATGTGAAATGCCATACTCATACCTATGTAGGTATATGTATTATGATGATTTTAAGAGAATTAGAAATAAGAAAATGTATATAGAGATGATGTCTTAGTATATGAATTTAAATAATGATGATTCGTAATTATTATATTACATCAAATATAATAAATTTCGAGCGGGATTAAAGATCCATTTTAATCTTGGATCTATCAAATTCTAAAAGGGATTAAATTTCTCAAGGTGCAATTCTTTTCTCAAGTTTTGCACTTAAAAAAAAGGTTTCCACCTCTAGGCATTTTATCTCTCTAAACTCTTGATAGATTAGCAATTATATATCTTATTTAATGGACTCCCTCTAGCCTAGATTTTTGGAAATTTTGAATGTAATTTTTACTTCAATTATTATTTTTGAACACAAACATTTTTATATGTGTTTTTATATATGTTGGGTCTCCAAAATCTGATATTTTTCATCATCTTTTCATTCACTTTTAACCATATTCCACTATATTATAATCTTACACTAATACCATTTTCATGATCGTATATAGGTTTATCATTATTATTTTCCAAAACATTATTTTAGTATTTTGAGTGAATTTGTGGTTAAATATTAGAAAAATAACATGTATTCACTTACATACAAAAGTTGGATGAGTTTTGTGATGTGTGTAGGCATATTTGAAGATTCTAGCAAAGTCATATTTGTACTCTAAGTCTCAAATTCGAATTTCCTCTTCAAACTCTTGAAGAATTGAGGAATATTTGAGATAACCATTCAAACACATTTGATGGAAAAAAGTTACGAAAGTTTTGAGAAGATTTCTTATCAAATATTTTAGAGATTTGTGAGAGGATATGTAGAGGTGTTACTTTCTAGATGTTAACACATGGTTGTAACCACATGAAATATTTGTGGATCTAGGAGAGAATTATGGATCTACATTTATTAATTAGTTATCTTAGTTTTTGTATAAATAGGAATGTCTTCTCCATTCAAGAGGAGGAACTCTTGGAGCATAATTCCAAACTATGATGGAGTAAAATACATTTGATAAGTTCTTGTGTTATTTATTTTAGAGTTTTGAATTATTATTTTGTTGTAAGATATAGTTTTATATTTCATGTAGTTTCATAATATATGTTGTTTATATTAGTTTTCTTATGTTTTAACTTAGTTTCTTTGCAGATCATCTGTAACACTTTGTTTAATGTTGGAATTTTGAGCTTTCAAGTTTCTAATTGTCACTTCATTCTTTTCCATATTGCAATCAAGTGCTTGAGAAATATAAAAATAAAAATAAAAACCTAAAACATTCTCATTTGTTATTAGAGTTGCTTTCTTTCATAGAAATAGATTTCAAATGTTTTCTAGATTAAATTTACAAGATTTCTTAGATTAAATTTACTCACTTTTATAGATTAGATATTTACATGCTTTCATAGATTATATTTACTCATTTTTATAGATTAGATATTTCCATGCTTTCATAGATTAATTTTACTTGATTTCCTAGATTAATTTCTCAATGCTTTCCTAGATTAATTCTTCAATGATTTTCTAGATTAATATTTAATTTCATGTCATTTAATTCGTCTTTATAGAGTAGAAATTTATCTCATTGCAATTTATTTCTTTTAGAATTGAAAACTAAACTCATAGCATATAGTGTGTCGTATACTTCACAAGTTTACGATCTTGGATTGACAATGGAATGTAAAGTAATTGAAAGCACAATAAATTAACCAACAATATGGATGGTCTCTTTTGCATGCAACAAAATAAGTTGACTTATTCATTATAATTAAATATGTTAAATTTCCCAGATGGGGTGACAAGCTTGTAAAAGGGGAGGGATGATGGGTGCCACTGCACCACCATGCGAAATAGTTGGGGGATGTGGCAGAAATCCCCCATGACCATGTTTTATATGTCGCCACATCAAGGATCCTCATACAAGAGATTTGTGGGCCTTGGAATTATGATGATTCATGCCATCTACATTCATTGCAGCCCGAAATGATAGGCCATGATTGGGCTGGCTCATATGGAATTTAATTTTTATTCCTTGTTATCCACCACCGCCCTCCTAGAGTTTTTACTTATTCCCCTACTCATTCTTGGTCAGCTTGAGTTCTGGTTTGTTCTGTTTGTCATGTCCTATGAGTGCCCCTACAAGTCATCCTGTGGGCACTAGTCATCCCACTTCTATGAGTTTCATTCAGGCCCATCTCCCTTGCTCTGCTCCTCATGCCCTCCTTTAATTGGAAAAATTACTTATTTAGACTAAGACTCAATGACACAATGCATTCCGCTCCATTTCACACTGAGGAAAAAATAGTGTTTCCATTTTCACCCCATAGTTCCACGCATGTTTTCAATCCTGAATTGGATCCTTTGAAAAATATCGTGGCGAGCCACTTTAGGCATCAGAAATTTTTGGCAAGATTTGGCTTCATCTCTGGTTTGAATCCCCTCCCAAGTCTTATTTCCTTTTTTTATTATGTTCTATCGACATTCTTCCCTTTTTATTCTCCCACGTCTAAATTCTATCATGCAACCTCTCTTCTTTAGTGATCTTGTATTCCTTTTCTGGCCCATCCCTCTTATTCTCATTTGTCCACTGGTGTACCTATCCAGTCGCCTTCAGCTTCTCCCTATGCTCTGTAATTCACTCTTTTGGTTAGCTTCTACCCATTCCTACTCTCTTGACTCTGAGGTTGTCTTTATTCTATTGCCACCTGATCTTGTACCCTCCTTACGTGGGCTCTCTTTTTTGGCCACCTACTTTCCCCCCTCTTCCTTTGACCTTTGCATTATATCCTTGTGTAGTTGCTTCCCCCATGCCCCAACTATAGGAATATGTCTATCAAGGTGTGACGTATTATTAAGAGCATGCTTCTCGGGGCCACTCCCGAACCCACTAGTGTCTGGAAGAAATAACTTCCAAATTATGGGGTCTCACTCCTTACCCCATTTAGGACAAACTTTCCTACCTAAAACGTGAAGGAGCCTCAACACAACGGCAACTCTCAAAAACTGATATTCTTGATGAGTTAGTTGATTGGGTTACAAATGTAGGCCACACTCATTGTCGCTTCAAGAAATACATGTATACCATCGACCTATACTGGCACTTGAATTTTCTCTTGGGCCTCATTCTAATGGATAGATTTCATCACAGAGTTGATATCCTTCACTCTTTTAGACACCTCCATCAACATCTAATGGATCTAGACTAACTGTTAGATTGTATTGAGAAGAACTTGTGCATTCCTCCTCTGATTAGCAAAAATCTTGGCAACAATGAACTCCCAACTCAGGTTTCCATCAATTTTTCTAATCCCTCTAGTTATTTCCTTTTATGTCCAGGGTTATTTTGTATCATGATATTATAGTCTATTTTTCTAGCCTACTCATCCTGAATTTCAACACTCACCTTAGTCTTTTAGTTTCTATGACTATTTTGATATCTAAAACATCTCCGTAGAGTGAAATTTTGGTTATGGCCTGGTCAACCTCACAAAATACTGACCTAGACTTTTCTACTCTTTCATGTACATTCCCATTTAGCATATATATATATATATATATATGCACTACCAATTAAAATAGCAGTTTTCACCATATAAAATTTTCTAGCTTACTAGATCTAGTTTTTTTCCAACCAATAATATATGTTTTTTAACGATAACCAATGCATTTTGTATTAAAGACGCCATGACCTGCTATTAGTAGTGTTCAACGTCCAAAATTTGATAGTTTACTAGAAACAATTTTTTTCAACCAAAAATATATGTTTTTTTAACAATGGATACAAGATGATGATCTATTCATGAATGCAAAATGTGTACATGCACCACCTTTTATAATGTGCAATTTTAAGTTATATGATTTTTTTAGCCATATACACCATTATAATATTCATGAATGCAAAATGTATCATGTTTTGTAATTTGCAATTTTACTATTCATTAAACAACATGACAAAACAACTTCACAAAACCTAAGAATCAACTCAAAATCTTAGTATCTTCTACTAACATTATAAGAATCATCATGCAAAATGTACCAACTAAATGTAAATTTACAAACAATGTTTCATATTCATGAACTTATATGTAAAACCTTTAAGCATCAAATCATGCATCATGCAAAATGTAACATGTTTTAAATAATGTTTATTGTTGATTAAACTCACAAACTATAGCTTTAAAGCTTACAACAAACAAGGAGTTGTAAGTTAACTAGAACAACCAAGCAAAGGTTGATACATGAGAACTTTGGTGGGTAATAATGAAATCCAAAATGGCATGCATTCTACTTATCATTTAACTTGAAACATACATCACTTGAAAATTTTCTATGGGGAAACTACAACTATTACAAAGGGTATCAAAAGCTGGGTTCTAACACTCTACATATGTGAGCCTTAAAAAGTACCAACTAAATGCAAATTTACTATAGTATGTTTGCTTTGAGCAAATTTGTATTAAATGTTAAGTATCAATATTCCTTCTATACAAGATGATGATCTATTCATGAATGCAAAATGTATGAATGTACTATATTTTTTATTATGCAATTTTAAATTATATGATTATTTTAGACATCTACACCATTATAATATTCATGAATTCAAAATGTACCATGTTTTTTAATTCTCATTTTTGTAATTTTGAAAATTTACAAACATTGATACATATTCATGAACTTAAATGTAAAACCTTTAAGCATCAAACCATGCATCATGCAAAATGTAACATGTTTTAAATAATTTTTATTGTTGTTTAAACCCACAAACTATAACTTGAAATCTTACATCAAACAAAAACTTGGAAGTTAACTAGAACAACCAAGCAAAGGTTGATCCATGAGAAATTTGGTGGGTAATAATGAAATCCAAAATTGCATGCATTCTACTTATCATTTAATTTGAAACATACATCACCTGAAAAGATGGTATGGGGAAATTTTAACTATTACAAAGGGTATCAAAAGTTGGGTAGAAACTTCATATTAAAAGTTAAGTGTCAACCCAGATCCATAGTAGCCATTCTATACAATATGATGATCTATTCATGAATGAAAAATGTACCATCTTTTGTAATTTGCAATTTTAATATTCATTAAACAACTTGACAAAACAACTTTGAAAAAAACCTAAGAATCATCTACTAAAATTATAAGAATCATCATGCAAAATGTACCAAATAAATGCAAATTTACTTTCATTTATTCATATTCATGAACTTACATGTAAAACCTTTAAGCATCAAACCATGCATCATGAAAAATGTACCATGTTTTATAATGAAATTTTATAGTATGTATGCCTTGAACATCTTTATATTAAAATTTAAGTATCAACCCACGTCCATAGTAGTTCTTGTATACAAGATGATTATCAATTCATGAATGCAAAATGTATACCATATTTTATAATTCAATTTTAAGTTATGATTACATTTTAGAAATCTATACCATGATAAGGTTCATGAATGAAAAATGTACCATGTTCTGTAATTTGCAATTTTACTACAACTTAATAAAATCTAAGAGTTCGAAGTCAATTCCATATTATATTCTACTAACATTATAAGAATCATCATGCAAAATGTACATAAACTCCAAAATTAGCATATTAAAGATCAATTCATAATAAAGAGTTCTATTTAAAATATGTCCAAAATTTATATCATTATAAAAGTAAATATAATAAAAGTTTTTAAAATAAAAATATGCATCAAAGAGATCAATTCATAATAAATATGTGTGCTTTAAATATGTCCAAAATTTATATCATGATAAAAGTAAATATAATAAAAAGATTGTCAAATAAAAATTTGCATCAAAGAGGATCCCGCTGAAATATACAATCTATCAACATCCTGGTGCTCTCATCAGAATCACATGTTCCCTGCACAACATGTGTAATATGCATATATACATAAGATTGTGTACTTTAAAATTAATTTTTGATGTTTTAAAATTAAATGAGAATTTAATCAACAAAACAAAATTATAAAAAGTTTGAAACTCCATGCAATACCTTGTGGTGTTCCCCCTCCATTGCACCCTCATGGAATCCTTGTACAACACATATACATGTATATATTAAAAATTTAAAATTTCACATGAAAATCGTAATATTAAAAATTTGTAACAACTTTTTAAAATTGTGTAGACGATCCAATCCTTGTAGTTGACTCAAGTTTCAAATTCCATTACGCCCTCATCGATACGCTTATATATATATATATATATATATATATATATATATATATATATATATATATATATATATATATATATATATATATATATATATATATATATATATATATATATATATATATACATATTAAATTTTACATGAAAATGCATAAAATCCCAATTTAAAAAAAATAAAATAACAACTTTTTCCAATTGTCTAAACGATCCAATCCCTATAACCGACTCAGTTTCACATTCCATGCAATACCTCGTGGTGTTCCCCCTGCATTGTGCCCTCATGGATGCCCTGCAAAATACATGTACATGTATATATTATAATTTTAAAATTGTGTATGAAAATGCGTAAACTCGCAATATTAAAATAATTGTTACAACTTTTTCAAATTTTCTAGACGATCCTATCCCTGTAGTTGACTAATGTCCCTGGAGAAGGGAAACTATCTCCACAAACCTAAAATTCGAAAATTTTAAAACTATAAGATAGAGATCTCATTTTTTAATGAAACTTGCTTCAATTTATAACAAAACAAAAGTGAAATATTCAATACTTGTGACAAGTGAATATTTGACACATCTCCTAATAGGAAGGAAGAGAGTGGCGTTGTGTCGAGAATGACAGACAGAATTGAAATCTGTTAACATTTAATTATATATGTAATTATTTCTATTACAAATATGTCTTCACAATATCGATATAATAAAACTAAATTAATAGTAATAACATGAACTCTTCAAAAAAAAAATTAACATCTCTTAACATATCTTGATTTGAAACTGAACTAGGGACCGTGATATTATCTAAATTTTCGTTCAACAAACGACTTAACTGCAAATGGTGAACGTATGATACATTCATGTAAGATTATATCTGAAAAAAAATACAAAATTTACTTGAATCAACATTAACACATACATTACATTACATTAAAATATCCACCCTAAACATTTACACATACAGATCCCATGCCCTCTTCCTCATGGCCAATTAGGTATTGCCAACCATCACGGCAAGCCTTTTCATATGCTTTAACCTCTTCAATATTCATATTATCTATCTCTTCATCTGATTTATATACAAAATTAGCACATGCAACAGCTCGTGCTCTTTGTCAATTTAAACCAACGTCAATTCCATTCAATGTAGTATATGTGTTTTCTATAATGGCATCCATTGCTTCTTGTCCAATCTGAGATGTGGCATCCATTTTCAACAGCAAAGTTACCAGACGTGGAGGTTTAGGTACCAAAGGTGGCATAGGATGAGTAAATCCAGTATCCCTTAATGCACCCTTGTGTTCATATGTATGACTTCTCCCAGTACCATAAAATTCAAATGGAAGGTCAATATAATCAAGTTTCATACCCAAAAATAATTATGCATAAAATAATTTTTTAAAATAATGTGGAACCTCATCATTCCATGGCAACTTGACATACGCTGCAAGGAACCCATCATACAAATGGTGGGCTATTTTAGGGTTCTTGAAATATTGCACCTTGAGCATCTTTATTTTTGGCCCTTCTTTGAAATTAAGCATAGATTTGGCATGTGCTTTGTAGCCCTTCTACTTAGCTCAGCCCATTTATCGGGACCCATCGTTATTTATTTTCTACAACTCATCATATCTATAAATAAATCAGTTGTTAGCCCAAGGTTCTTGTAAATATTAAGAAGTGAACTTAGAAAGTGCAAAAATATTTCTAAGCTTTGTCGACTCTTTGCAAGGAGCTCCAAACTCGCAAGATCTTTCTTCAATTTTGAATAATGATCTATGCACCTTTGTAACGTACATTTTTGTACATTTTTTTCCCAAGGAATCTCATTAGGAATATCAGATGGATAGGTGGTAGTTGGCATATGGTCTTCTTCTTGAATTACCCTGCTTCACCTACATTGACTTCGATAAACATTTTCAACCCCTGATTCAATATAATTACATAAATATTAAAACATGTGAACGTATTTATACACATGAAAGATATATATGTACACATATATGTACATACAATTCATTTACATGTACATATTTTTTTTAACATAAAATAAAAACAAAAATAAAAATTATATAATTTACCAAAATGATGAGGATCATGATGATCCGATTGAGATTCATGACCACCCGGGGATGGTTGAGCACCATCATGTCCAATTACATGACTTTATTGAGGCTACTAACCACCGGGAGAATGTTGATCACCCTCACATGACAACCTAGTGAGATATGCTTCTTAAAAAAATAGAAATTATAATAAATTAATTAAGTTAAATTGAAAAGAATCTATTTAATATATGTATTTACATATGATTTTACCTATTTATCATTTAATTAAATGCACATAAACGTATATATACCATAACCTGATGATGTGAACAATGGAACTCTATTGATTGATCTGATACTCTCTTTGACCTAGTGAGAGATGCTCCTAAAAAATATGGAATTTATTATAAATTAATAAACCTGAATTGAAAAAAATCACTTCAATATGTATGTACATATGATTCTATGAATATTATTTAAGGACTTGCACATAAACATACATATACCATGATGATGATGTAATGAATGATGGCCATCCCCTTATTCATTTGATACTGTCCTTGATCCATGACCAATCTCGTCGGCATGCATAGAAATTTTCCCTCTAGTCAATGCATGAGACTCAATTGATGCTATATCCCATTTATGCCTCAAATAATCAGGTGGTAATTTCTAATGTGATGATCATGTGTGTGTGTGTGATCTTTAAAAAAACCCAGGTTACCTCATGCATTTAAAAATCTTTGAAATTACTATTTAAAAAGATCAAGAATTCATAAAATCAATCAGACAAATAAATGTAACTATCCAGGGGTTCTTCAAAATTATTTGGTGTAAATTATTCATTTCAAATATACTCAAGACTAAAAACATGATAGGTTCACCAAGTTGTGCTTAAATAGTGGGGGCACACTTAGTATAGTATTGAAAGAAACACATGGTCATTAAAAAACACCACATTTATAACTAAAAACACACACACACATCAAAGATATCTTACAATGTCCATCAATAAATTTTGATGGAGAGCTTATTGACTGTAATTTATCTTTCACACACAAATCTTGAATTGGAACTACCCCATACAATAGATCATTAGACATCCTATTAACATTTTCATTGTGACTTATGCTAAATGAATGAAATTGACTAACAATATTTTTTGCTTCTCCATGCAGTTTTTTTAACTTATCCTTTTTGACTTTGTACATGCCTTTCATTTGGTTGCACACAAGTTCATAATTGGTGAAGACTACAATTCCATTGGATCCATACTCCCTATCTGTTCCTAAGCCTTATATCAGTGCAATCTAATATGATACATTTTTGAGGTCCTTCCAGGTACATTACTTTTCCTTTGGAGGACTTTGTTTGTCGCAATATTGTATAGCACATAAGTAATCGTGTCTTGTCCTAGATTGGGATAACAAGAAACTTCTATGCATAATCTCCATTTTTCAACCATGTTTAATGGGTTTTCTGATCCCTTTAAAAAACAAATTCAGTAAAATGAATGATATATTTATTTTTTGAAAATGCCTTAGATCATGGGAGAATGATGAAAAATAAATATATATTGTGATGTAATGATGTAATATTACACGATCTATTGTGATGAACTGTCCCAGTGGAATAATAATGGCAGTTTACAAATCAATGTAATTGTGAAAATGTCTTAACAAATGTTCTCATGTTGGAATGCACAAGAATAACATTCAAACACATGCTACACTACACTGATTTTCGATGATGAGAAAAATATTTTCCATTATAAAAAATTAATGTGATTTTCAACCCAAGATAGGGCCTCTAATCCTCTAATAGTTATTCCCATGACTCTCCATACCCCTAAGACTAAATAATTGTTAGTACTTCCATGCCTAATGAGATTCCTTCACTATTATTAGTACTTCCATGCCTAATGAGATTCCTTCACTATTCAAAGAAGCTTATACTTATCATGAGAATACCAATCCTTGAAATTATATATATATTGTGATTTTTATCAAGTTGGACTATATTGAAGGTTAACCTAACAATGAATATTTTCCATCATGTTATGTATGATTTTGTTGTAAAAATTTCCACGTTTAAAAATTTTATACCCACATTCAAATCGACAAACAACTAATTTGTAAGGTCTTTGCTGATGGTGCTATAAATCTGTCAACCAAGGGGGTCTCCTCAATGTGAAGTCCCAATTAGACCTCATACCATTTGGAATAGGAACCCCATATAGAATATCAACCTATCTACCTAATATTCTTGAAGATTTTCCTTCTCTCTAACTATCATCAGGAAAGAGGAATACATATGTGCATTCGAAAAGCAAGTAAGTGTGACTGGTGAGTGTTCGATTATAAGTGTGTGAAGGTTATTTTACTACTAAGGGAGAGAAAGAAGTGAGCCTCTAAGAGAGAGGTAATAACACCACCCTAGTAGAGACCCACACAACCAAGAAGGATCTGTCTAACATCCAGTGGAATAGTCCACAAAATATGGGACGCTCATTATAACCAATCAAAAAGAAAAAAATGTCTAGTGTCATGCGGAATAGTCCACAAGGATAGGATAACAATAAAAATCATTACAACACATTCTCAATATGATAAGTACTAAAATAATTGAAATATTTCAACTACTTTAGCATAAATGAAAGCAAACATGAACTACAAAAATCCACAAAATAGTCTTACAAATAATCATAATCCATGCATGAATAATGTGTTGTACGTGAGGATTCTATTATTAAGTAAAATTTCCAAGACACATTTATATAATTGGCACCAATATCTCCAATAGTGGAGCGTTGTAGACACTCATTTCTCCATAAAAAAACTAGCTTGTCTCTTTAATGCCTCGCGGGAGGAGCCAAGGTGAAAAACTCCTTTGCATGTACAATGAGGGTGTATATATAACTAATGGGGTGATCCTTCACTTCCTTTATGACCCTTGTACTACCCTCATGACTGTTTGACTTCTTATGAATTTTCAATTTCCTATATGACCCTTCACATTACATGATGTTTCTTGGACTTACACTTCACATTACATTTTACAATATAGAATTACATAATCACGAATGATGTGGCACATGACGACTCATGACATGACATGCCAATGCACTGATGACATGGACTGCATGATGACATGGAAATTTCAAATCACGTTTTGCTGCTTCTTTCGTTGCGTCTTCTTGAAAATATGGTGAATGTTATTCATATTCCACCTCCATTAGAGAACTTTTGAGGCCTAAAATAAGCCTCCTAAGAAAAATGTACATCCAAAATAAAATTTATAAGAACCAATAGGATTAAAGAAGATGTTGTCAACCACAGGGGATGATTCACCTTTTTTTGGGTAAAAAAGTAAAAGGATTAAAAAATAATAAAATAATAAAACTTATTTTTCAACTTGTATTTTCAACTTATATCCCTAAGGTTTTACTCAAATTGTGACTATGAGTACTCATTGGATGCAAAATTTAATTCCTCATCCAAGGAGTACCCATGTTGCATACTTTCGATGGACCCTGCTACACGAAAAATGAGAAATACATAAAAAGGCGTGATTGAAATCACATTTTTCATGTATTTCTCATTTTTTGTGTAGCAAGGCCCATCGAAAGTATTCAGCATGGGTACTCCTTGGAAGAAGAATTAAATTTTTCATCCAAAAAATGTTCTCACTAGAAATTTAAGTAAACCTATAGGGAGATAAATTTAAAATATGAGTTGAAAAAGTAGTTTTTTCTTTTTTCCCTCTAAACTTTGATGATGTAATCTAATCTTATTTTATTATTTCCACTATTATTTTATAATTTCCTTAGGAGGCCCATTTTAGACCTCAAAATTCCCCTAATTATTATGAATTGAAGATAAAGAGTCTTCAATGTGGTCTTGATCTTCCATCTTCTATTATAGTCTAATGTTTCTTTGTCTTCTTGCTTGATGATCATCTTCTCTCCTTAGATCCTTAGATGTTTTCTAGCATGTCCTCATTCTCCATCTCTTTCTTAGTCATCTTGCCATAACATGATATAGTACTAACATCTGCAATACACTAATGATAAGATGAGATCATTATGATAAAACCCTAGTCTCAGATGCTACATGACGATCCACTTACTTAGTTGGAATCAGGTGACAAGATGATGAAGAGGCTCAGTGAATGTGCAGTTACACAACTCATCCAGTCAGGGGTGGAGCTTGAGCTCTGACACTTCATAATGTAGAGTTCAGGCTGGGCTGGGTAGGAATATTCCATAGTTTTGGGACTCAATGAGTTGAGTTGAGGTATTTTGCACTGTTCCAATAAAATGTGCAGTTATGGAAAACATAACAAACTTGGTGATTGCGCAGTTTCAAAACTCAGGAGCTCAAGGGCTAGGCTTGAGGTACGAGACTGTGCAATGCGTAGTTTAGGCCTATTTGGAGGGCATGATTGCATAGTTTTTGGCCCCAAGACCCAGGCGTAAGCACTTAAATTGTGAAATGCACAATACTATAAGGATAGTAGGCCATGTGATTGCACAGTTGTGAAGTTCAAGAGCTCAATATCGAGGGTTGAGTGTGACTATGCAATGCACAATTCTGGCTTGGATGGAGAAAACAATTGTGTAGTCATGGGACTTAGGCGCTGGGCTTGATCACTGAGTTTGAAAAATGTGCGGTTCTTGGAGGCAGACACTGCACATTACAAAAAACTAGGAGAAAAATTTGGTGCTTGAGGGAAAAGACTGCGCACTGCATAGTTGAGGAGGGCTAGATAAGGCTAGGTTGTATAGTAATGATGTTTTCCAAATTTGAATAAGTGTGGGATCCGTGCAACTGATGTGAAAAGTGACAAAAATTTATTGTTTTCACACACTTAGAACACTTATCGATACAACATATATCAATTGGAACACATTAGAATTATACTTCCCTTAGTGTGACAACTTTGCGATAACTTACGACAAGTGCGACACCAAAAATACACTTTGTGTCAACCATGATGACACTTGTGCAAAAATTCTTGAAACTTTTGGAATGGGCGCAATACTTGTTTATATGATAAGAAAAAATCATTTACAAAAATATTATCCCAGAAAAAAACCAGAACTATCTTATATACATCGTGCGACACTTAACATGCTTGAAGGCAACAATTACTAAAGTGCGAACGATAATTGCGATATGTGAATGAAAGTGAAAGTAACATATTCCAAAGCAAGGATAATATCAAAGTGACACTAATTAGAGTAAAAGAAAGCAAAAGTGACAACCAAAAACATGAAAATGACACTCACGAAAACAAAGGTGTGCGAAAGTGACAATTTTCAAAAATCACCAAAATAGAAGTACAAAAGTAGCTATAAGTGAGAAATTGTCGATGTCAATGTGCACTGGCTGTTGACATGGATTGGACATTACACATGCAAAATCTTGATGGAATGTGCTATGATTTTTCAATCTTGCGTAAAATAATGCACTCATGAACTTGTTGCGGATTGAGCTTCTATGAATAAGTGACTTCGAGACTTCTAATCCAAGAAGGGAGCTAAAAAGCACCAGATGACCAAGAGGTGTCTATGGAATAATTGATCAAAAGATCCATAGTAGGATCCAAAATTCGAGTGTAGGAAAATTTTTAGAGGGTGTTTGTCGTAGCGACAACACTTTGTGACACACTGGTAGAACTTCATCTTATCTGCCTGATCCAGTGCTAAAAAATATGCTCAAAAATGGAAGCTGTTGGAATGGCTCGAAACATGTGTGTTTGCATAGATCTCATCATTCTTAATCCGGTGCAACTCGTTTCATGAAAAAATCAACACCGTATGATCTTGGAAAGGAGTTATGTTAGTGTTCCCAAACAAGAAAAATTTTGGCAAAATTTGTGCAGGCTGCCTAGTAAACAGTCCGTACAGCTGACTGGGCCTGCTAACTGAGCATGTTTGACTGGGCTCTGTTGGGCCAGTCATATTTTTCCACTTGTTGAATATAATTGGTGCTGATTTGGTTGCATTTCATTAGGTGATTTTGTGGCCAACCACAGGCTTCCATGTGGCCCAACCAGAGGCTACCACGTGGTAACACAGGGCCACCAAAAATTGGTTGGAATTCCAAACTAGACTCTGTAAGAATCGATACCATGACCTCTCAACTAACAGAAAAATGATCTAACTGGATGGGCTAACCATGATTCTTATAAACAATACTACCAAACCATATTAAAAGTTTAGTCATAGGAGGTTATAGGGTAAGGGGCTAGGGCTTAGCCTTGCTCCCCCCGTGTATACACCATATGACCTTTGGCTCAGAACTGTGGGCACGACCCCATTTTTTATTAATTAAAAATTCAGACCTTAAGCCTTGGCAGAATTTTTAACTGTCCCACGCATTTCATTGAAATTCTACTAGATTGGCACGTCGCTAGAAAAAAATTCATGGTGAAAATGTAGGACGATGCCGGATTTTGGGGAAATTGTAAAGCAACTAGCAGCAAAGCTAGGGAAACTCATAACTTGTTCAGTTTTTTACCATTTTGGGAGTAGAAAGAGGCTAGACAGGGGTTTTGGACATTTTTGAAGCTAATGGAATAGGTTTTGAATCCATTTGAGCACTTTAAACTGATGTAATCACAATTTTTGAGCATAATGATATAGGGCCAACCCTTTGGAAGCTGGACCAGGAGATGTAGCCCAAGAGGGGTGAAATCCTTCATCACTTGTTGTGTTGTGGTTATTTTTATGGTGAATTTCTCTGATATTTTATGCTATTTCAGAGTTTAGATTCATGCTTTATGTGCATAACAATGTAACATAAACCCACATAAAAAAAAAAAATTAAACACGTTCAATTTAAACTAACTCAAGCACATTTACATATTGATCTCATACAAATCAAGTTTGGTATCAGAGCATAAGTTTTCTTTGCTGCCATGAGGATTTAACTGTTTGCAAGTGTTTCTGATGCTTACAAGGTTGAAGCTCAAGAGAGGAGAATAAAGGCTTGTGGGTGCAGGTTCTCAAGTTGGGAAAAGGCCAAGGAGAGCAAATTTTCCACAATCACCACCACAAATTCCACCTCAAATTGAATCTAAATCTTCAATAAGCATATCACATGAAGGAGGAGCTGATAATATGTCAGAAGATGAAAATAATTTTAGGAAAGCATTCTTTGACATGACTAAGATGGTGAAGGTTCTCTATGAAGAGAGAAATTCAAGATTTCAGGGTGAAATTTCCAAGCCTTCAAAATGAGAGGGTTCTTCTGGAGGAAAAGGAGGAGATGATGACAAGCCTTCAAAAGGAGAGGGTTATTCTGGAGGAAAAGGAGGAGACGATGACAAACCTTCAAAAGGAAATGGTAAAAAACCACCCTCTTCTCCACCATCATATTCACCTCCATACTCACGACCATCTTCTTCCTCTTCCACAACAACTGTTACTAAAACACATCCATATACCCCAAGGGTTCATGGTAAAACTCCCTTATTAAAAATTGATAACAAATTCGAACTGCCTATGTAGAATGGTGAAGTGAATGCTGAAAGACTTGATAATTGGGTTCATCAAATTGAAGTTTATTGCAAGATTCATAACATCAAAGATGATGAAACAAAGATTCAACTAGTTTCATTAAGTTTGGAAAGTGTTGCTTTGATTTGGTGGGAAGCCAAAACACAAGAGGATATGGAAAACCATGGTAAGGTATCAACCTCTTGGATATATTTTATTGTTGTACTTAGAAGACAATTTTATCAATTAGATTATATGTATAAGGCTATTATGGATTGGAATAATTTTAAACAAGTAAAGGGTCAAAGTGTGAAAAGTTTAACCTAAGTGTTTACAAGAAGGTATTTTATATTAGGTGTAGACTTGCAATCACAAGACACTTTGTTGAAATATATTGGGGGTTTACATATTTATTTGAGGCATACTATCCTTATGTTTAATCCTACAATTTTAGATGAGGTTTGTGTTTAGGCAACACATCTTGAAGCAAGAGGGAAAAACATTTCATAAGAGGGTAGCAAGAAGCCATTCACAAGTGGAGACAATGGTAAGAGTAAGTTCAAAGGGAAAGGAAAGAAGAATGCATCCGTCAAGAAGGAAGGAGAAAAATTAACATGCAAACATTTTTCAAAAGAGGGCCATGATGAAGCTCATTGTTGGAAGCTTCATCCTGAGATGAAACCAAAAAATTTTAACAACAAAGTGAAGAAAAAGACAACTGCAACTGCACACCATGACTTAGGCTCCAATTCGGGAGATGAAACAAAGATCCCATAAACGAGAATGAAAGTTAAGGACATAACAAGAACTAGCTCTTCAAGTTGTCCTAATGATACTCAAGATGAGAAAACAAGAATTTAACTTTTCCATATTCGGGTTATTTCAAAGCATACCAAAATTGATACACTCTTTGATAGTGGTTCACAAGCAAATTTGATTTCTGAAGAGTTAGTCAAGAAGTTAGATATAGAGACTATTCCTCATCCAATAACTTATCATTTAGGTTGTATATGAAAGAATGAAAACTTACAAGTGATGAGGAAATGCATACTTATATTTTCAATTACAACAAACTTTCTTGATGAAGTTGAACTTGATGAAGTTCCATTTGATATTTTCGTAATTGTTTTGGGAAGACCATACTTGTATGATAGGAAAGCTATTTTTCATCACCATGAAAACAAGTATCACTTTTTCAAAGATGGCATGGAGAAAATTTTTGGACCACATTGACAAAAACTAAATATTTCACTTTTGAATGTTGGACAAATGAAGAGACTCATTAACTCTAGCAAGAATTTTGTGCTTTTAATGGTCAAACAAAATAATGATGTTGAGAATCAATATTTTCAAGATTGTGACTCAATATTGAAATATGATTTGGTTGAGGTTGTTAAACAATATGATGAGATGTTTCAAGAGCCCAAGGGATTTCCTCCCAAGAGGGAAATCCGACATGAAATACAATTGTAGCAATATTTTTCTCTTCCTAACATTGGCATGTACAAGATGTCAGTATGGAAAGTGTAGAAATTTAAAAGAAAATTCAAGAGTTGTTGGAGAAAGGGATCATCATACCAAGTACTTTTCCATGTAGTTCACCTATTGTTTTGGTGCGAAAGAAGGATGGAACATGGCACATGTCTATGGAATTCCGTGAATTGAACAAAATTATGGTAAAGAACCATCACCCACTTCCTATAATTGATGATTTAATTGATAAATTGAAAGATGCTAAGTATTTTATGAAGTTGGACTTAAGGAGTGGTTATCATCAAATTAGAATTATTGAAGGAGACATATGGAAGAAAACATTAAAAACAAAGCAAGGTTTGTTTGAATGGATAGTTATGCCTTTTTGTCTTTGCAATGCTCCTACTTCCTTCATGCGTGTGAGGAATGATGTATTGAGGAAATTTATATATGATTTTGTGATAGTATACTTAGATGACATCTTAATTTTCAGTAAATCGCATTAAGAACATGTCATTCATGCCAAAAAAGTGCTTGATTTCTTGAAGAAAGAACAATTGTTTTTAAAGATGTAAAAGTGTGAGTTTGGAAAACATTCTTTAGTGTATTTGGGTCATATTGTTGGAGGAGGTGAATTGAAAATATATCCCTCCAAGGTTGATGTCATTTTGAATTGGCCAAAGCCCAAAATAGTTACGGAGTTAAGAATATTTTTGGGAGCAACCCAATATTGGAGGAAGTTTATTGCTAACTTCTCTTCTATCGCAGCTCCATTGCATGCATTGACAAGTGTGAAGCAGGTCTTCCAATGGGGGGTAAATAGAAAAAGACATTTTATGCATTGAAGGAAAAAAAATTCAGCTCCATTACTTGCACTTCCAGACTTGAAACAATCATTTGAGATACATACTGATACAAGGGCTATGCCATGGGCGTATTCCTCATGCAACATGGTAAGCCCATCTGTTTTCATTCTGAAACTTTTAATGATGCGGTAATTAATTATCCTACATATGAAAAGGAATTGTATGCATTAGTAAAAAGTGTGAAAAAGTGGAAACACTACTTGATGGGTAAGGAAACAATCATTCACACTGATCATCAACCATTGTAATACTTGGAATTACAAACAAAGTTGCAACAATCAAGGCATTTTCGATGGATGGGTTTTCTTAAACAATTCCACTTGGTGATAAGGTATAAGAAAGGTATATACAATAAAGTTGCTTACATGATTTCTAGGGCTATTGTTACTGCTGCTACTATTATTAAGCATAGTTATGTTTTTCATGAGAGATATGTTGAACATTGTGCTTTAGATAGTGATTTTCAAGATGTATATGCAACTTTGAGTCAAGGGAACCAAGTAGAGGAATTGGATTATCACATGCATGATAAATTTTTGTACCATATTGGTAAGATTTGTATTCCACAAGGAGAAAGAGTCAACATCATAAGAGAGGCACATACTTCTTTTATTGCTGGTCATTTTGGTGCAATTAAGACAGTGGAACATCTACATAGGTATTTTTATTGGCCTCGTATGCTTGAAAGTGTGTCACATTTTATTAGAGGATGTTCATTATGTGATGACAGTAAGCCTAGCAATCTAAAGTTAGAATTGTACACACCACTTCTAGTACCTTCTCGTCCATGGGAGAGTGTTTCTATGGAATTTGTTGGAGGTATTCCTATGTCAAAAAGGAATAATGATTATCTTTATGTAGTCGTGGATAGGTTCAACAAAATGTGTATTTTTATGCCATGTAAAAAGAAAATTACAACTGAACAAACTACTTGGTTATCCTTTCAAAATGTATGGGTGCATTTTGGATTTTCCACATGCATTGTTAGTAATCGAGATTCTCACTTTGTTGGGAATTTTTGGTCAAGCTTGTGGAGATTAATGGACACCAAATTGAGAAAGAGTACAACATTTCATCCACAAACAAATGGTCAACAAAGTTGGTGAACAAGACGATGATACATCTTCTTCGCGGTTATTGCAGTAAGCATCCTAAGTTGTGGGATGAACATTTTCACTATATTCAACATGCTTACAACTAGGCCAAACACTCTTCAACTCAAACATCGCCATTTGAGGCATGTTTGGGATACTTGCATAAATCTCCTTTGGATTTTATTTTTGGAAAATATGCTACTATTGATGGTCATAGTGGCATAGAAAAAGATAAAGGGTCCATTGAAAAAATCCAATTGGTACATCAAGTAGTTCAAGAATAGCTGGAAAATAGCCAAGTCAAGTACAAAACAAGGCACGAAAAGCATTATGTAGATCGCAATTTCCAATTCGGTGATGAAGTTTAGCTTCACATTAGCAAAGAAAGGCTTCAAGGAGAAGGTAAAAAAATGAAACCAATTTGATATGGTCCATTCAGAATATTAGAAAAAATATTGGTGATAATGCCTTCATGTTGGACATGCCTTCATATATGCAAATTTATGTTGTTGTTAATGTTAATAATTTAAGGTTGTATGAGACTCCTTTGATTTAAGATCAAGGAGAAAATGTTCATATTCCTTCTATTGAGGATTTCTCTCTTGAATACCTTGAAGAACTACAAAAATACATCATTCTTGATGAAAGAACAAGGACTTCAAAACGAGGGAATGTGGAGTAACTTCATGTGGGGCTCAAAGGAACAAATCAAGGAAAATCCAAATGGATCAAGATTGGAAAGGTGAGGGAATTGTACCCTCATCTACTGAAAAATTTAAAGTGATATTTTGGGGTCCAAAAGCTTCCAGTGCGAAGGAGTGATTTGGTGCTAAAAAATATGCTAAAAAATGAAAGTGTCAGAATGGTTCAAAACCCATGTGTTTGTGTAGATCTCGTCATTATGAATCCAACATAACTCGTTTCTCAGAACACCAACACCGTATGCGCCTAGAAACGAGTTATATTCATTTTCCAAAACAAGAAAATTTTTGGCAAAAGTTGTGCATGCTACCTAGTCAACAGTCCATACAATAGACTGGGCATGGTTTACTGGGCTCCATTTGGCCAATCATATTTCACCACTTGTATGAATATCATTGGATTTAATTTGGTTATATTTCATTGGGTTATTGGGTGGCCAACCACAGGCTGCCACATGGCCCAACTGGAGGCCGCCATGTGGCAACATAGGGCCCATGGAAAAATTTGGATGAAATTCCAAAATAGACTCTACAGGAATCGATACCACAACCTCTCAACTAGCAGCGCAACACCCTAACTAGATGGGCTAATTGTGGTTCTTGTAAACCATACGAACCAAACCATATTAAAAGTTTAGTCGATGGAGGTTATGGGGTAAGGGGCCAGGGCTTAGCCCCAACCCCATCATATATATACCATACGACCTTTGGCTCAGAACCATGGCCGCGACCCCATTTTTTATTAATTAAAAATTCATATCGTAAGCCTTGATAGAATTTTAAATCATTCTGCCAAACTGGCACTTCGTTTGTTGAATTCAGGGAAAAAATGTAGGACAGTGCAGGATTTTGGGGAAATTGTAGAGCGACTAGCAGCAAAGCTAGGGAAACTCATAACTTCTTTAGTTTTTGACCATTTTGGGAGAAGAAAGAGGCTAGACAGGGGTTTTGGATAGTTTTGAAGCTAATGGAACATGTTTTGAAGCCATTGGAGCACTATAAATTGATGTAATCACCATATTTTAGCATAATGACACAGGGCAAAGTCATTGGAAGCTAAACCATGAGACACAACTTATGAGGGTGAACTCCTTTATCATTTGTTGTCCTAGGTTATTTTTATGGTGTATTTATCTATTGTTTTATTCTATTTCAAAGTTTAAATTCATGCTTTATGTGCATATTTTTTTTTACATAAAACCACATAAAAACTCAATTTTAAACAACACTTGAAATTTAAACTACCTCAAGCACATTTAAATATAGATGTAATACATATCACTACCCTAGTTAATTCTTTC
Organism: Pinus albicaulis; assembly: GCA_034641835.2. Lineage (NCBI taxonomy): Eukaryota > Viridiplantae > Streptophyta > Pinopsida > Pinales > Pinaceae > Pinus > Pinus albicaulis. Next base: position 224,229,646 of record CM076570.1, read on the forward strand.
ATGTAGGGTCTATTTCTTGAGGAGTATTGATTCATCATAGAGATTATGATGGCTTCCCCAATTACCCTATTCATAAACATAGTCACCTTCATTTCTTTAATTGGTTAAACTCAAACAAAAGATCAATGATCACACAATGTTTTGAATCAGGATAGGGTAATTAATTTTGAGAGCTTTAGATTTTCAGAGTACAATTTTTCATCTCTGGTGTTTCTTCGTTTCCAGTAGGCCTGGACAAAGTCACTTCAGGGACATAAATATTTCTCCGCTATCAGCAGGCCTCGACATTACCCTAACAAAGTTGCTTGCTTCACCTCTCCGTGCAGAAATACTTTCTCTTCTTCCACCTTTATTTATTTAATTTTTATAGGAATGTGCATCGATACTTATTTATTTCATGGGTGGAAGAAGGATCCCAAATTATTGAGAGAAAGAGAGGTTGTCCCTTCAAATAAGCATATATAAGACCTATGATATTGGTTTTCTCATTTATATTTTCCCCTTATCCTTCTCTACTTGATTGGATAAGCCCAAAAATATCGAAACATAAAAACCTAAGTGTAGGCATGATGTTTCCAGAATATACATAGAGATCATGGAGATAACGGAAGGATCATATTTTCCATCGGAACATCATTTACTAGAAGATGTAACCAAGACAAGGAAGAAGAATAGAGAGTTAGCCAAATGTTGCAGTGTCACAAAGTCCTTTTCTATTTTTTCACATTCCCCTTTTAGCAAATAGAGAATCTTCATGCAAGGTCAGACAAAATGAATGGAAAGACAACACAAAAAAAGGAAACAAAACCAGAAGACAAGACAAAAAGTGGCTAAACCGAAACATGATGTGAAACCAAAAATTGAAAACACATACAAACCATAGGAAATTAATGTAGGATGAATGTGTGGTACAATAAAATGCAACTAGACCTATCCCTAACCTAACCAACTAGAAGGCCAGGGTCACATATAATGGAATTTCTAATGTTGCCATCGTAATTGTTCCCGACCTGTAGCCATAAAGATGAAATCGATTCAAACAAATATAAAACAATGTGCAACAAAAACGATAAGAACTTTAGTAGCTTTCACAAAAATTTGAAGGTATTTCCTATAAGGAGAAAGATAGGCCATAACCACCACTTCTAACCAGTTTATATTCTTACATTTTCGATGAGAACCATCATTCAACAAACCTCATAAGTTTCCCACTAATGTGTCTCCATCTACACCGCACTCCTTAGTAAGCGCGAGGAAAGATCAAAACTTGTTATTTGCGACGAAGCTTTCCAGGTAATATTATTCCAACCATTCAATAATTGGATCATAAAATTCATCATAATACTCTTGAAAACCCAAAAATCTTTGAAAATATGAATTCTCAATAAGAGGCATGAGATTACGATGAGAATCTTGTGAGGAGAAATATATCTGATCATATTCAACAAGAATGTCAAGACAATGAGGACTTGACATAACCATCTATGAGTGTGAAAGTGCCTCAACTACTTGAAAAGTACCTAGATAGTGAAATGTTAAACCATAAAAACTAATTGATGTAAAATGACTGTCATTGGATGTGTTGATGGGAAAATAACAAGTTGAACGACAATCATCAAAAACATAATCACGATCATATGGACTAACTAAAGCATCAAATTCCTAGTTTATAATTACCAAAGATTAATCAATTTGAATAATATCACAAATTCTCTACATAATAAATTCATATTCCTCATGTGACGAGTGTGACAAACCATTTTCTTGTAACATTTTTACACACTGTAATATCATCATATCATCAAAAGAAGTAAAAATGAATGCAAGTATAAAAAAGACATGAAACCAGTTTGGGTAAACCAAGTGAGGAATTTGATTCGTCAAATAATCCATGCATTCACTGACACTTAAAAGGATTTTAGGTGCAATGAATAAAAATATTATCATCAGAATATTCATAAGAAGGACCAGGAGCTAATTGTTTTCAAAAGAGTGTGAGAGGTATGATTTCTTTGGAAAAAGATAATATTTAGAATAATCTACTTCATTGTTCTGTGATTCTATGAGAGATACACATTCCAAACCTGAGCTTGATATAGGATATTTTCATGATGATGAATCATTTGAAATGGAAACTTGAATCTGATTAGAAATCAAATCTTGAAAGTTTGAAATATCATATATGCAATGCCAAATATATTTCAAGAAAGAATTTACATAGAGTGAAACCATGCAGAAAGAAGGGTTTTGTGATGAAAAACATAACTGACTCAGTTCGGGGGTCTTACCATAGTCGCGAGATCCTGATATAACCATCAATAGAGGTTAAAGTGCCTCTACTCCATGGAAAATCCTGAAGCTCTCAAGGATTGTAAAATCACATTTCAAAGATTGCACCAGATCATACATAGTTTGAATATAGATGCCTTCACTAATTTTGATGAGATCACTATTAGCCGGATGTGGGACTACACCTATTTCAATTTTTTGATAAAATTTTACAAATTTGACAACAAGATTACTTAAGGCGAAATATTCTTCTGATTGAAAATTTAAAGATGGAGAAATTTCATGAGAAAGTTGATTTGAAGAGTTGTCTTCATGCAAAACAATATATGATACAAGATGGAAAGGATACTTAATGATCTAATTATTTTCTCTTTCATCATGTGAAACCTCACTACCTTTTGTCAATTGAGAAGTGAACCCATGTGATGAAGAACTTAAATAGCATGGAGTATCTTCATCGCTTGAAGACGCATGAAAAATAGGAGAACACAAGGGATAGTGGGATGAAAAGGAAGTTTCGATAAGAGAATTTTATTTGACTGAAATAGTTTCCATATCTAATTCTTTGAAATTAAAATTTTCATGAGAAACTAAAATATCAACTGGTGCATTTGGGCATTCATCATCGCATACATCAACAAAATCATCATTATAAAAATTATTGTTTCCCAACACTACATATCTAAACAAATTGATTTCATTTGATTCATTACGAAGATTAACAGATTCATTATCAACCAAGAATGAGGAGACACCATCTTCACATGGAGGAATTTTAAAAAGAGAATAAATATTAAAATAATCTTCACCTTCTTAGTCCACTACCTGTGTAATGTGACTATCTTGAACTTGATCACAATTTGGACCAACAACTTGAAAATTAGGAGAGTGTAAAAAACTAGTTGATGGAGAAAATAAATCAAGCGGATCATGACACAAAGAGTCACGATGTGTAGATGATAGAGGATGATATAAATATTAATCACTTTCAAGACTAGAGTTATGAGAGTTAATACCATCTTGAGGAACAGAAAAGTTGGTTTTGACCATAGGCTTTGTTGGGTACCGGATTTGTATACTTTTCTCTCCCATTTTCGCCCACCTTTCTATCTCTTTATATCGTTATTGTTCTTAAACACATGAGGTAAACCCCTTTCCTTTATCTTACATGGAATATTTGATTAATGAAGTAATAGTCATGGAGGTTCTACCTTTGCAAACATTAACTCCGATATTTTTACAAATTTGGAAAAAGCAAGAAGATTACAGTTGTGAGTCATGGAGCAGCTCCTAATTTCTAGCGCTATCTTTACTCGCTACTACAGTGTAACAGAATTTCTGTTTCACCCCAGTGATATTTCAGGCTTTTTCATGATTTCCTTTTGATAACTAGGTTTCTATTGTAACGAATTGTATAATTGTAAATATTTAGTTGTTGAAGGAAATTTACGATTTCCTGAATAGTTGTATAAAGAGGGTCTGCGGGCTGTGAATTGGGGTTAAGCAAGCATATACATATTTTGTAACAGAATTATTTTTATAATTAATTGAATGAAAAACACTCCATTATTTCACCTGTAAATTGTGAGTTTGCCACAACATGATCAGAGAGTTGGGCCCACTCTTCTGATCAGGTGCTGCATTATCTTTATTTCTGTTGATTTCTTATTTTAGTTTGGCTTTGCAACTGTTGTTTCAGTATAAATCTGCAATTGCTGTGAATACCTTTCTAATCCCGCAATCCATTTTAATTTTTGTTAATAGTTTGTCAGTTCATTGATTTAAACCTGTGATCCAATAGCAGGTTATGTGACTGCTCTTGCATATATTGTGCGCATTAGTCTTGAAATAACTAACGCCCACGGGTTGATAATTTATGTGGAAAAAGGGTTTGAATATTGTTCACATCCGGACACCAACATTTTTGCGTAGCTGCTGGGGAAGGCTAACAAGGTGCAAGAACATGATCTGCAATTGATCTAAGGATCGATCTCTCGTCTTAAGGAGGGAATTTATTGCCCTACTTCAAGTACTGAGCATAGTGTTCTGTGTTTTTCTAATTTTTGTTATTCTCCTTAGAATTGATCTTTCATCTTGGGGAGGGCATCCATTACCCTACACCAAGTCCCGAGCATAGTATGCTTTTTTTCTTTGCTTTTCTTTTTCATTAAGATCGATCTCTCGTCTTAAGGAGGGTATTTGTTACCCTGCTCTAAGTCCTGAGCATAGTTTTCAATTTTTTTGCTTGTGATTATTTTTTGAAAAGGGCCAACTTCTCGTCCTGGGGAGGGTATTTGATTACCCTACTTCAAGTCCTGAACTTTGATTTTCTTTTTAGTTTATTCAATTTTCTGTTTTGAACCTACTCTCTCATCCCAGGGAGGAAGCTATCTGTCCTGCTTCGGGTCCTGAGCACTTTTTCTATTTGGATGAATTCTTCTCACCAATTGTATGAACAAAGATCTGAATAATAGGGGCAGAGGAAGACCCCCAAAGAAAGGAAAGGATCTGGGAAGGAAGACCTATATCCAGGAGATCATCGAAAGGGCTAAATCCAAAGCATCCTCTCGCGCTGCTGTCAGGGTAAGGGTTCAGACAAAGTCCAAAGGGAAGTCAGTTGAATAGCCAGTGGCAGCCATGGTACTAGAGGAAGTTCTGTCGACAACGGAAGAAACAATAAATAAGGTATCAGTGGAGGAGATATCCCCCCACTGTCAGCAGAAGGGGAAGAAATAACAAGTAGAGGGTTAGAAGAACTGAGGAATTCCAATTGGGAAGAAGAACCTCCGAAAGCGTTTTCATCACCACGAGATCAAGGGAGTGCTATGAAACCTCCTGTAGTTGGATTAAGTAGTTCTGATTTGGAAAGTGAGTTCTTGAAGGATTTCACATCACCAAGGGACCAGAGAAGTGCAGTGAAACCTCCTACAATTGAATCACCCCAAGTACCATTCGCAAAACTAGTTGAAATCCCAGGTGAGTATTGGAGGATATTTATGGCATCTGCAAGTTCTTCTATTGACTTTCAAATTGGAAACATTATAGGTGATGCACTGAGGAAGCCCATCCCTTTAACAACTCTGCCTAATTTTCATGGGATTTATTCGGAAGACCCTGATACTTTCCTTTTCGATTTTTACATTGTCTATCGAGGGTATGATTATATCTCCGATGCTCATAAAATAAAAATATTTCCTGCTACCTTAAAAGGAACAACCCTGCGATGGTTCATGGGTTTAGGAGGGAGAACTATTTCCTCATGGGATGGGATGAAAGAAGTCCTTTTGGAAAAATAATAAGATTACTGTAAATCCCGTGACATTAAGGATGAAATATTTAAGTTTGTACAAAAATAGGATGATAAAATGGAAGACTGTGTGGACGATTCAAATATATATTACAGAGATCAGGCCATAGTGACCTAGATAAGGATAATCTAAAGATCATTCTTCTCCGAGCACTTAGGGAAGATTCCCTACAACTTCTAAACATAGTAGGAAAGGGGGAAATTTCAAAAGAAGACTTCGACACCATCTGTGACTATTGCATTCAGTGTTCACGGGGGGCTGCAAGGAGTGGACAAGTAATTCAGTTGTCAAAGACTTCTGGTGGAGGGGTTACAAAGGAAGAAATTGGAAGCCTACTGGATATCCTAAGGACTGATATCTTGAGAACATTGTTTGCCCAAATGGAAACTCTACAAGAAAAATAGAAACATATAGAGTTGGAGAAGACTATGGCTATATTTTGCCCACAGTGCAAAAAGAAGCATCCTTTGAAAGAATGCCCATTAAACACAGTGGAAGCCTACGCAATATATGAACATACTTATGCAACCAGCTCATGTTCTTCCTTGCCCGAAATAAAGGCAGTTTTGCAAGGTGCAAGTGAAGAAAATGTGGTAGACCAGTTGTACTTTATGGGGTCGAAAAAGCCATGGAAACCTCGAACACCAACTATGAATCCAGGTATGTTTCAGGACCCATCCCAGTATTTTAATAATTTTAATATGGGTCCCTAGTCTACACCTTTTTCATCTATGTGGTCTCAATATCAATACCCCCCTTGGAAACAATGGGTTCCCCAGACCAGTTCGAATCCTTCGTGGAATCAGAACTAGCATGGATCCTCTCCTACTGTGCAGTTTCCCCAGTCCATGCCTTAACAACAACTTCAGTTGCCCTCTAATGTACCTCCTGGAAATCCATCCCTTCGACCCCAGATTCCTATCCTACCCAATCCGAATCCTAGTAATAAAGGGGTCCAACAAACATACACTCTTAACCTTCCATCACACAACATTTATATTGTTGGACTTAATGAGATAAACTTACGATCTGGGCAGGTAGTAAATGCTCCCACTTCACCTATTATCATAGAACAGATTGACAGTGAAGTTACAAAACCAGAATAGAGGACAGCTAGGGATAAACCAGACCAGGACTCAACAAACCAAACATCTCCCTAGTTTGTTCTTAACCAGGGTTGTCCAATCACCCTGCCATATCCTGAAAGATCAACCTTGAACAAACAAAACCCTCAAGTAGAGTTTGATTTCCTAGGGGAATTGAAAAATATTTTTGTCAAGATAACCCTGTTACATGCTATGAGGGATGTACCTATATATGCAAAAAATCTCAAATATTACTGTTCTAAGAAACCTGGGAAGAAACCAAGGGATCCATTAAATATTAATGTGATGGGTAGACTGTCTGACATTATGCTAGGAAAGACCATGCCTGTGAAATATGGAGACCCATGAAACCCAATTCTAACAATACAAATCAATGGGGTTGAAATCCAAAATGTATTGGTGGATTTGGGTGCTACCATTAATATCATTACCTTCGAAACAATGAACACATTAGGTCTCGGAAATGTTAAGCCAAACCTTATTATCTTGGAACTAGCAAATAGGTCTATAATTAAACCAGTAGGGAAACTAGAAGATGTGACTATTTTAGTGGATTCATGGCACCATTCTGTGGACCTCCTTATATTACAGACACGATCCTCAGTTGGTGTTCACCCATTGATCTTGGGAAGACCTTAGCTCACAACTGCGGACACCTACATAGAAGATCCTGAACCTGAAAATGAAGAAGCTAGACCAATCCTCACTATTGGGCAGGCCCTGCAATTCAAAACAGAAACCGAGGATGATACAATTAACGCTTTATTAATGATCCTGGTTCTGTTTCCAGTTCTACTTGCCAGATTTTAGAATCTTCTATGAGCTGTGAGACATAGGAAAACATTGCACCAGAAGATGAAATTGAAGACATTCCTACAACTTCATCCCATGGTAGTATTCCGATTGAAATTGAACCAGGGAAAAAACTCAATATCAACCCAAATCTGTCTGAATCCCAGACAAAGCAGCTTTTAAAAGTCATTCAAGATCATTAGAAAGATTTTTCCTGGGATTATACTGACATGAAGGGAATCCCTGCTAACTTATGTACTCATCATATTTATATTAAGGAAGATTTTCACCCTGTGAGACAGCCCCATTAGAGAATGAATCCTACTCTAAATAACATTTTCAAATAATAATTACAAAAATTATTGGATGTAGGTTTCATTTACCCCATCTCAGATAGCCAATGGGTATCTCTGCTAGTTATTGTTCCTAAAAAGAATGGTAAGTGGCGGATCTGTGTAGATTACAAGGAGTTAAACAAGGCAACTCAAAAAGACCATTTGCCTTTGTCATTCATTGACCAAGTCCTCGACACCCTGGCTGGGAAGAAGTTCTTCTGCTTCCTAAACAGATTTAGTGGATATAACAAGATCCAGATAGCCGTGAAAGACATGGATGAAACAACTTTCACATCCCCATAGGAGACCTTTGCATATGGGTCCTCCCATTTGGCCTGTGTAATGCTCCTGCTACCTTCCAGAGGGAAATTCTAGGAATATTTTATGATTTGGTCGAAGATAGCATTGAAATCTATATGGATGATTTTACTCCATATGGAAACTCATTTGAAGAGGGATTGGTAAATCTGGAGAAAGTACTCAAAAGATGTAAGAAGACCCATGTATCTCTGAGTACAGTCAAATGCCATATGATGAGGGAAGAAGGGATAGTATTGGGACATTTGCTCTCATCTATTGGAATTTGTGTTGATCCGGCCAAAGTAGAGGTAATATTACACTTCCCGGTACCAAATACACCCACGCAGGTATACAACTTTATTGGTTGTGATGGTTATTATAGACGTTTTATAGAAAATTTTGCTAAAATAACACATCCACTTTTTCAATTACTAACAAAATATGCAGAATTCTTGTGGACTGAAGACTATGAGGTAGCTTTCACGAAAATTAAGGGTCTAATTTGCAAAGCTCCAATCCTTCGAGGACCTGATTGGGGATTACCGTTTCACATACATGTTGATGCTTCTCAGACAATAGTGGGAGCTGTTTTAGGATAGCAGGTAGAAAAAGCACCGTATGCAATTTATTATGTTAGCAAGAATTTAATTCATGCTGAACTGAATTACACGGTGTCTGAAAAAGAATTCATGGCTGTCATTTATGATATCAACAAGTTCCGGCACTACATCATCGGGTATCCTACTTTTGTACATACTGATTATACAACAATTAGGTATTTGATGAATAAACCTACTACTCCTAGACGTATTACAAGATGGTTGCTATTGCTTCAAGAATTTGATATTACAATAATATAAAAACTAGGAAAAGATAATTTAGTTGTTGATTTCCTGTCTAGAATGGATAACAATGACGAATGCACACCTATAGAAGATAGTTTTCCCGATGAACATCTTTTTGCAGTTTCTACTAAAACTCCGTGGTATGCAGATATTTCTAACTATCTTGCCATAGGGAAAGTGCCTCATCATTTGTAAGATAGGGAACAATGAAAAGTTATTCATCACAGTGCCTGATATCCTTAGATGGCAAGGTACCTTTTTCATACAGGAGCTGATAAGCAGATTCAATGTTGTGTATCTGAGGATGACATTTATGAAGTATTGAAGGTTTCCCATGATGTCCCTTGTGGAGGGAATTTTGCAAACAAAAGAAAAAGCCATAAGGTGCTACAAATGGGATATTACTAGCCTTCTATCTTTCAGGATGCAAATAACTATGTCAGGAGGTGTGATAGTTGCCAGCATATGGGGCAGCTTGATCGAGCTGATGAAATGCCTTTACAGGCATAGGTAGTCCTCGAACCTTTTGAGAAATGGGCTATCCACTTTGTTGGGCCCTTCAACCCATCCTCCCAGCCAAAGGTCCACATTTTGGTCTTTGTAGATTATGTGACTAAGTGGGTAGAAGCCAAAGCTGTTGCGAAAGCAACAGAGCAAGTGGTCTCAGATTTTCTATTTGAAGAAATTTTTTCCCGTTATGGTACCCTAAGGGAGATTGTTTCAGATGGAGGAGCACAATTTACATCACACATGATAACAAAGCTTATGCAGAAATATGGGGTGAAACACAAGGTGACATATCCATGCCATCCCCGGGCGAATGGACAAGTGGAAAGCACAAACAAGACATTGGAAAATATCTTGACAAAAACTGTGGCATACCATCGTCGGGATTGGGCTCAAAAGCTGCTTGAAGCTCTCTAGGCATACAGAACAGCATGGCAGAACATAACTAGGTTTTCACCATTTGAGTTGGTTTATGGGAAATCCCCATTATTTCCAATAGAATTTGAAATTAGTATGCTCAAAACAGCTCTTGAAGTTGGTTTGGATATGTCAGATGCCCAAAAACACCGACTAGCCCATCTCAATGAACTAGATGAAATCCGTTCAATGGTTGTTAGAGGACTACTGCTATTCAGTAGCAGAGAATGAAACGGCACGATAATTTTATCAAGAACAAGGTGTTTCATAGGGGATACTGGGCACTACTTTATGACTCTCGCTTTAAAGATTTTATGGGAAAGCTTTGCACTCGCTGGGTGGGACCTTACGAGGTGGACAATAATTTGATAATGGAATAGTTAGGCTAGTCACAATTGATGATACACATGCTACATTCATAGCAAATGGACATCGCCTGAGATTATACCATTGCCCAACCTCTAAGGATGCTTTCATCAAACATCTCTCTGAGAAATCTGGTTCGAAGGTTATCAACGCAGAGAACTCTTCCTCTGCATCCTTGCTCTAAATAATAATAATAATAATAATAATAAAATAATACACACACACACACACACAGATATATATGAATAAATACTATTACTATTTATTTTGTTGTCTTTTTGTAGGAGTTACTACTAAAGAGTAATGTTTTAAAGATCAAAAATTACTTCTAAGTATCGGTTGCTGCTACTCGTGACGCTGTTACTCGATTGCTGCTACTCGTGATGCTGTTACTCAGTTGCTGCTACTCATGACGTTGTAACTCGATTGCTGCTACTCGTGATGCTGTTACTCGGTTGCTGCTACTCATGATGCTATTACTCGGTTGCTGCTACTCATGATGTTGTTACTCGGTTGCTGCTTCTCATGATGTTGTTACTCGGTTGCTGCTTCTCATGATGTTGTTACTCGGTTGCTGCTTCTCATGATGTTGTTACTCGGTTGCTACTACTCATGATGTCGTTACTTGGTTGCTGCTACTCATAATGTTGTTACTTGGTTGCTGCTACTCGATGCTATTACTCCTTGGTTGCTACTAGCTAGATGTTGTTACTACGGATGTTGTTACTCGCACTGTTGTTACTTCGGATGTTGTTACTCGCACTGCTGTTACTCTAGATGCGGCTACTCGCACTGTTATTACTCCAGATGCTATTACTTCGGATGCTGCTACTCGCACTGATGTTACTCCAGATTCTGTTACTTTGGATGCTGTCACTCGCACTGTTGTTACTCTGGATGCTGTTACTCGCACTGCTATTACTCCGAATGTTGCTACTCGCACTGCTGTTACTCCAGATGTTGTTACTCTGGATGCTAATACTCGCACTGGTGTTACTCCAAATGTTGTTACTATGGATGTTGTTACTCGCACTGCTATTACTCCAAGATGTTGCTACTTTGGATGCTGTTACTCACACTGTTGTTACTCTAGATGTTGCTACTTGTACTGCTGTTACTCCACCCATATCATTATTGCACCGTCATCCTACCAATCGTCACTTCATCCAGGTAGGCATCTAGGTACGCCTCCACTTGAATTTTATCGATTTAATTAAATATCCCATGTGAAGACATTAATGCCGCGGACGAAATATTTTAAGTTGGGGGGGGGGGTGCCGTCATAATTTAACCACGGTGTAATGATGATTTCATCAGTAATTATTACAATTCCATGTGTGGTAATGATGATTTCATAAGTAATTATTACAATTTCGTGTGTGGTACACCCTATGATCCTTATCAATACTCCATATAATCATTAAATACATATTGGGATCCGAAACACATCCTCTCCACTTCATATGAAATAATTACTATTCTATTCATTGCACTTACCATACTTTTTCATGATTTTCCTTGGTTTTTGAGAATTATCATCTGTATTTACCATTACTACCCTTCATTTTCACCATGCTCTTTTTCAAAATTTGGTATCCACCATTTTGTCCAACGGTCTGCTATTCGAGAATTTTGTTACAGTCCCCACAATATGGGCGACTGGCTGTGCGGCATGAACCTGAAAATACAATTTCGGTCTGCAGTAATCCAGAGGTATGGAAAATCTTTGTCAATGCAGGATGGGAAAACTACTTCGATAGATTGCAAGGGTTTGACAGGGGAATCAAAATGGAGTTTGCATTTAATTTGGATGAGAATTTCTCGTGGGTCAGAGGATTGGAAATTCTTGTCATAGAAGAAATAATTGTAGAAGTTAGCGGACTGAGACAGTAAGGGAAAAAATGGTTTTCTCGAAGAGTTCCTCTCCTGGAGTTTCCCGAACTATTCTTGCAGGAAGGAGAAAGCCTCGACTAATTGGGCAGAGGATATGAGCGCAAGTAAGTACCATATCCATGGAACAAAGTCACAGGTTTTGTAACGAAATACATAACTTGCGAGGGTCGGGCCACAACTCTATTTAAATATCATTTTAAAATTTTAACTCACCTTCGATTTCCATAAGCTCAAGTGCAGTCATTAAAAATGTCCTTATTTCTATTAAAATAGTTGCAGCACATGGCACATTCTGCTCAGCGTTTGTTTCAGATGCCGACAGTGCTCTCTAATCATGGATTGGTGCGTTTACTAGTCATGCATGCAATAGTTAGATTTCGAGTCTCTTGGGAGGAATGCTATGGATCATCAGAAGAAGAGATAACAATTGTCATTGCTGCTAGAGAAGAGGAACCAACCTCTCCAGTTGGTTTGGTAGAGGAAGAACCCAAAGAAATGGAAATGGAGGTTGATCATGAGGAACCTGAAGAGGTGGAAATGGAGGTTGATCAGGAAGAACTTGAAGATATGGGAGTAGAGGAGACAATTGGCGACATAGTCAAGGCTGCCACACAAGAACCAGCCTCGCCTGAAGAACCCACAGATGAAGGAATTATGGATATAGTGCATGAAGTTGAGACTGTCATAAAGTCGTCAACTTCTGTTAATGAAGAACAGGAAAATGGAACATCAGATAGAGGGATGGCAAGTGATGTTGTTCTGCAAGAAAAAACATCACTTGCCCAAGAAAATATGGATATTGAAATAAGTGGCGGTGCTACACAAGAACCACCCCCGATTTAGCTAGAATAGGGAAATAGGGAAGAGTCAACCTGCAAAGTCGTCACTGCTCCACAAGAACTAGTGCTGACCGCAGAAGAGAAAGTAATCCATGAAGAACAGGGAGATAGAGGAGAAATAGCCTGCAAAGTCAATACTATCCTACAAGACCAGTATTGACTGCAGAGGAGGAAATAATGCACAAAGGGCAGGAGGACAGAAGGGAAACAAGCCTCAGAATCGACGTTGTTCCACAAGAATCAACATCGACCCCGCCTGAAGTAGTAGTGCATGAAAATCCGGCCCAAGATAGAAATGAGGATGATGAAGCTATTCCTCATTCTCCATTCTAGTCTATGATACCTAGAGGGGTGAGGGGATTCCACTCATCCCAACAATTAATGGAGGAAATAACTGTTCCACCAGTGCTTAAGTTTGTTGACCCAGGAAAGGACATGGACAATATTGGCCCAGTAATTGCCGAATCCCAGCTAGAATGCTCAAAGGTTCACAAGGGGGACATAATTCCTGTGGAAACACTGGAACACAAGATGGTTGGTGGAAATTCTGACCAAATGGCAGGATTCCCTGAGGGAAATATAGAGGATTATGTCCCTGAAGATAGGGAGCCCAGCTAGAAAGACCTAATAGAAGAGCGAGTTGATAATACCGACAACATTCCACCACCTCCTGAGCCTGTTATAGGCCCAGAAAATGAATTTATTGTCAAACAGGAATGGATTGAACAGTGTGAGAAAAGAAGATTACCTCTCAAGAAAAGGTATCAGTTGTAGTTCAATGAAACCATGAGATTGAAGAAGGAGGTTCAAGAGTTGAAGAGGCAAGTCTCCTGGTTGAAAAAGAAGGTAAAATTTCTACAAGTGGAAGGCAGTAAAAACAAAAATTGAGGTCTCTTCCATAGCTACACAAACTGGCCTGACTGAACAATTGTTTGAAGGCCAAGAATTTTTATTGGCTGCTGAAATCCAGAGGTGGCAGTCTACTGCGAATTGACATAAGAAAGAGATAATGCGGGTTCAAGAACAGGTTGCTGGGATTATTACAGGATACATAGACCAGTTAGATAAGGCGTGACTGAGGCAAGCTAAACAAAAGGCCAGAATAGAATAATTTGAAGAACAAGTGCAACTGCTACAATAAGATAAGGAGAAGATGTTCTCCCTGGTACAACAAGTAATGGATTACAGACCTCCTACACATAGCTATGCCTTATTCCTTCATGAATTTTTTTTTTCTTTTGTCTTGAGAGTATATATAAGGGAATTTGGCATGAGATTGAGGACCCCATTCAATTTCTCCGTATCTTGAAAATTCATGATATCATAGGACAACACTTAATGTGCGAGCTCTACATGCACGGTTACTTCTTGAGGCATGATTAGTCTTTTAACCCCATTCCATTTGTGGGGGATATTCATTTAAGAGCTTTTGCATCCTACACCATCAATCAGATTAAATGGAGAAAGGCCTATGATACGTTTGAGGAAAATCAAGTCACAAGGCCGCTAATGATGAGAAAGGAGCATGGCCAGTCATCAAATATTTATAACAAGCATTTTACCTTTCTACAGATTGAGGGGCATAGAGAGCACATGTTGACAGCCTAGAAATGGTGTGCTGACCTTTGTGTCAGACATATTACAATGTTCTGTAAGGATGCGTTGTACAGTTTTCATAGGAGGTGGATGTTGTCATCTTCAGCCGTCAGAGGACGAGAACCATTTGGAGCACCTAACTTTGCATGGGCTCTAGAGAGGATGCCACATTTTGTAGCATGCATTCAGACCTGTGGGGTCAGATGGATGGGGCCGAGGTTTTAGTTTCCCCTTATTTGGTTGCCATCCGAGCAATATACTCCTGCATACAACGTTGACCCAGATTGGTGGAACGATGTTGTTATGATGGAAGGTTATAAACCCCCTGAGATAGAAATGGCTGAAGAATATGATCTCACACAGCTTCATGTCAGTCACAGTCAGTCCAACCCATATTTGAGGAACCGACGAGCTGCTTGAGGACATGCAGATAGACCAGTTGGGGGGAGATGTTGGGTACCGTATTTGTATACTTTTCTCTCCCATTTTTGCCAACCTTTCTATCTCTTTGTATCATTATTGTTCTTAAACACACGAGGTAAAAACCTTTCCTTTATCTTACATGGAATATTTGATTAATGAAGTAATAGTCATGGAGGTTCTACCTTTGCAGACATTAACTCCGATATTTTTATAGATTTGGCAAAAGCAGGAAGATTACAGCTATGAGTCATGGAGCAGCTCCTAATTTCCAGTGGTATATTTACTTGCTGCTATAGTGCAACAGACTCCATTTCACCCCACCAATATTTTAGGCTTTTTCATGATTTCCTTTTGGCAACTAGGTTGTTGTTGTAACGAATTGTATAATTGTAAATATTTAGTTTTTGAAGGAAATCTAAGATTTCTTGAATAGTTGTATAAAGAGGGCCTACAGGCTATGAATCGGGGTTAATCAAGTATATACAGATTTTGTAACAAAAGTATTTTTCCAATTAATTGAATGCACAACACTTTGTTGTTTCACCTGTAAATTGTGAGTTTGTCGTAGCCCTGATCAGAGAGTTGGGCCCACTCTTATGATCAGGTGTTGCATTATCTTTCTTTTTGTTGATTTCATATTTTAATTTGGCTTTGTAGTTTTTGTTTCAGTATAACTCTACAATTGCTGTGAATACCTTTTTAATTCTGCAACCCATTTTAATTGCTGTTACAATAGTTTGCATGTTCATTGATTTAAACTTGTGATCCAATAGCAGGTTGTGTGACTTCTCTTGCATATATTGTGCGCATTAGTCTTGAAATAACTAACGCCCTTGGGTTTATAATTTATGTGGGAAAAGGATTTGAATAATTTTCACATCCAGACACCAACAAGCTTCATGAGCCATTTCGGTTTCTCCTCTATTGAATTTGAGTCATGAAAAGTGGAACCAGGATGAGAAGATGGATTAGGGATTTTATGTGTATATTTCTCAAATTTATGATCATCGCAAGGAGGCACCCATATTAGAACTAAAAAAGGAGGATGAAAAGGAACAAAGGGAATAACAGGTTCCTACTCTAAAATTAGGGGTGTCTTTTGGTTTACAAGATTTGGGGACGAAGAAACATTAGGTGGCATGGATTCACCATATGAGATAAACACTCAAAATTTTGTTTCAAGAAATCCCTATCTGCATCTTCTTCAATAAATTCATAACAAAGTTGAAGGAATCATTTAGAGAAATCCTCAATTGATTCATTGGGCTTCATTCTTAATTGATTAATTCTTTTAAGAACATCCCAGTAATCATACCTATCGAAGGCTGGATAAAGCTCCTGGAGGAAATGGTGAAAATAATGTATGGAATCAAATGCTAAGGTATGGAACCATCGATTAACGCGACCTTCAAGGGTGAAGAAGATAACGATACATGAAAAATTTTCATCATCATTTTTGTAACACAATTTAAAAAAATCAGAGATGTGCTCGATTATGGATGTTCCATCCTCACCATAAAACTTTAATTGAGACAAGTGATCAAGAGGTTCATCGAGGATTAAAATGTTACCAGGGGATAGGTTAGAAAAACACCTCGAGAGTATGATTTGAGGATGCGATAGTTTAGATAAGAGGTTTAAAATAGACTCAACGTGCATAAATTTTCATATGTGCCATCCTTCCAACACCATTTTTTGATGGTGCTAGAAATTTGTTAACCAAAGGGGTCTCCCCAATGTGAAGTCCCAATTAGACCTAACATCGTTTGGAATACGAGCCCCATCTGGGATATCGAACCGATTGCCATATATTCTTGAAGATTTGCCTTGGCTCTAACTGTAAAGAGGAATGCAGACACTAGGGGAATTTTTAGGTCTAAAATGGGACTCCTAAGGAAATTATAAAATAATAGTGGAAATAATAAAATAAGATTATATTACATCATCAAATTTTAGAGGGAAAAAAACCATTTTTTCAACTCGTATTTTCAACTTATCTCCCTATGGGTATACTCAAATTTTCTAGAGACAACACTCGTTGGATGTAGAATTTTATTCCTCATCCAAGGAGTACCCATGTTGCATATTTTCAATGGACCCTGCTACACAAAAATTGTAAATACATGAAAAACGTGATTGAAATCACATTTTTTCATGTATTTCTCATTTTTCAGGTAGCAAGGTCCATAAAAAGTATGCAACATGGGTACTCCTTGGATGAGAAATTGGTTTTTTCATCCAATGAGTACTCTCTCTCAAAATTTGAGTAAAAACTTAGGGAGATAAGTTGAAAATATTAGTTGAAATAGTAGCTTTATTATTTTATAATCTTTTTGACTATTTTACTCCAAAAATGGTGAATCATCCCACATGGTTGACATCATCATCTTGAATCCTATTGGTTCTTATAAATGCTATTTTGGTTGTGCGTGTTTGTTAGGAGGCCCATTTTAGACCTCAAAATTTCTCTAATGTGTGCCTTCGAAAAGCAAGTGTGCCTGGAAAGTGTTCGGTTGTAAGTGTGTAAAGGTTCTTCTACTGTGGAGGGAGAGAAAGAAGTGAGCCTATAAGGGAGAGGCAATATTACCGCCCTAATAGATACACAAAAAACCAATACGGATCCTCCTAACATCCAACATAATAGTCCTCAAAACATGCGACGATCATTACAACAAATCAACAACAAAAGTCTATCATGTATCTTGCAGAATAGTCCAAAGGTTGGGAAAACAATAAAAATCATTACAACACATTATCGATATGATAAGCACTAAAATAACCAAAATAATTCAACTACCTTAGCATAGATGAAAGAAAACATGAACTACAAACATCCACATAATAGTCTTACAAATATTCATAATCCATGCATGAATAACGTGCTAGCCATGAGGATTTTGTTATTAAGTAAAAGTTCCAAGACACATGTATACAATGAACACCACTAGCTCCAATAGTGGAGCATTGGAGCCATTCCTTGCTCCTCAAAAGAGCTAGCTTGCCTATCTAATTCCTTGCAGGATGAGCCAAGGTGAAAATGTCCTTTGCATGTATAATGAGGGTGTATATATAACTAATGGGGTGGATCCTTCACCTCCCTTATGACTCTTGGACTACCCTCATGACTGTTTCACTTCTCATGAATTTTCAACTTCCTACATGACTCTTCCATTACATAGATGACTCTTGGACTTCCACTTCATATTAAATTTTACAATATAGAATTACATAATCATGAATGATGTGGCACATGAAGACTCATGACATGACATGACATTAAAATGATGACATGGCAATGTCAAGTCACATTTTGCTGCTACTTCCATTTTTCCTTCTTGAAAATTTGGTGCATGTTCTTCTTCCTCTTCCTCCTTACGTCTTGAAGATAAAGAGTCTTCAATGTGGTCTTGATCTTCCATATTCTGTTATAGTCCAGTGTTCCTTCGTATTCTTGCCTTATGCTAATCTTATATCCTTATCTCCTTAGGTGTTTTCTAGCATGTCCTAATTCTCCATCTCCTTCTCCATAATATTTCCATAGCATGATCGAGTACCTAAATCTACAATCCACTCATGAAAAGATGACATTAGTCTGATAAAACCATATTATCATATGCTACATGATGATCCACTGACTTAGCCAAAACTAGGTGAAAGGATAAGGGAGAGGCTCAGTGACTGTGAAATTGTGGAACTCAATATGTCAGGGGTGGAGGAAAAGCTCTGAGACTACACAATGCACTGTTCAGGCTAGACTAGTTAGAAATATTGCGCAGTTTTCAGACTTAGTGAGTTAGGATGAGGGATTTTGCATTGTTCCAGCCAACTATGTAGTTATGGAAGGAAGATAAAACCTGGTTATTTCACATTTACACATCTAAAGAGCTCAAGGGTTGGGCAAGAGGACTAAGACTGCGCAATGTGTAGTTCAAGCATGGATGGAGGGCATCATTGCATAGTTTTGGGGGCCAGGGCTTGGGCTTATGCACTGAAATTGTGAAATGCATAGTCTTGGAAGGACATGAGACCAATTGATTGCAGAGTTGCATATTTAAGGAGATCAATACTGAGGCTTGAGGACTGAGACTACGCAATGTGCAATGCTGGCTTAGATGGAGACAAATACTACACAGTTCTGGGACTTAACGGCCGGGTTTGAGCACTGAGGTTGCAAAATGCACATTTTTGGGAGGTGGAGACTAAAAATTGCATAGTGTCAAGAGAAAAGTTGCTACTTGAGGGCTAAGACTATGAAATGCGTAGTTCAAGAGGGCTGGATGAGGCTAGATTATCTGGTTGGGAATTTTTCCAAATTTGATTAAGTGTGGGATCCATGCAATCGATGTGAAAAGTGACAAGAATTGATTATGATCACACACTTAGAAAATTAACGAAAAAACATATATTAACTGGAACACATGAGAAACATACTTCCATCAGGGTGACAACTTTGCGACAACTTATGACAAGTGCGAAACCAAATATACACTTTACGATGACCGTGATGAAAATTTGGCGACAATTCTTGAAAATTTGGGAATGCGTGCGATACATTTTCATATTATAAGAAGAACTCATTTACACAAAGATTCCCCCCAAAACAAACCATAATAGCTTATAAACATCATGCGAAACTTAACATTGTTGAAGATGAAAATTTCTAAAGTGCAAATGACATTTGCAATATGCGAACGAAAGTGAAATTAATACATGCAAAAGTGAAGACAATATGAAAGTAATGTTAATTAGAGTGAAAGTAAGCAAAAAAACAAACG
This sequence comes from Pinus albicaulis, assembly GCA_034641835.2. Taxonomy (NCBI): domain Eukaryota; kingdom Viridiplantae; phylum Streptophyta; class Pinopsida; order Pinales; family Pinaceae; genus Pinus; species Pinus albicaulis. The sequence goes on from CM076570.1 coordinate 224,249,437, forward strand.
AAAACATGAAAACGACACTCGCGAAAAATAAAGAGTGCGAAAGTGATAGTTTACAAAACTCACCGAAATAGAAGTACAAAAGAAGCTATAAGTGAGAAACTGTTGATTTAAATACATACTCGATATCGACATGGATTGGACATCACACAGGCACAATCTTGATGGATTGTGGTATTCTTGTTTAATATTGCATAAAATAATGCGCTCGTGAACTTGTTGCATGCTGAGCATGTGTGAGAAAGTGACTTCGACACTTCTAGTCCAAGAAGGGATCTGAAAAGCATCAACCGAAAAAGAAGTGACTACAGAATGACCAATTTCAAGATCCACTGTAGGTTCCAAAATTAAAGTGCAAGAAAACTTTTGGAGGGTGTTTGTCACAGTGACAAAACTTGGAGACACACTAGTAGAACTCCAAGTTCTCTTCCCTTGTCAATTTTTTTGTCCAGGGTCTAGTTCTTTAGGAATTATTGATTCATCATTGAGATTGCTATGGCTTCCCCACATAACCCATGAATAAACATATTCCCCTTCATTCCTTTATTTGGTTAAACAAAAACATAATATCAACGATCACACAATGTTTCAAATCGTGATAGGGTAATGAAGCTCATGAGCTTTAGATTTTCAGAGTATAGTTTTTCATCTTTAGTGTTAATTTGCTACCAAAAGGCCTGGGAAATACCTCGAATGAGTCATTTCAGGGATGTAAGCATTGCTCCGCTACCAACAGGCCTGGATAGTACCTCGACGAAGTTTCTTTCTTCACCTCTCTGCATAGGAAGCCTTTCTCTTCTTTCACCTTTATTTTTTTTATTTTTTATATGAATTTGCATCGATACTTATTTATTTCATGGGATAAATAGGGATCTCAACTTATTGAGAGCAAGAGAGGTTGTACCTTTAGAGAAGCATATATAAGAACTCTAATATTGGTTTTCTCATTTTGATTTTCCCCTTGTATTTCTCTACTTGATTGGATCAGCCCGAAAACACAAAAACCTAAAAACCTGAGTGTAGGCATGAGGTTTCCTGAATAGACATGGAGATCATGGTTCGACATAATTATTTCTTAACACAAGGATCATACTTTCCATCAGAACATTATTGAACAAAATATGTGACGAAGACAAGGAAGAAGGACAAAGAGTTATCCAAATGTTGCAGTGTCACAAAGTCCTTTTCTATTTTTCTACGTTCCCCTTTTAGACAATACAATTTCTTCATGGAAGGTCTGAAAAAACGAAAGGAAAGACAAACACAACAAGGAAACAAAACCAGAAGACAAGAAAAAAAGTGGATAAACCAAAAGATGATGTGAAAGAAAAAAAAAAACGCATACAAACCACATGAAACGAATGTAGGATGACTCGGAAGGTACACTAAAATGAAACTAGACCTACTCCTAACCTAACCAGCTAGAAGGTCGAGGTCACGCATAATGGAATTTCCAATGCAACCACCAAAATTGTTCCCAACCTACATTCACAAAGATGCGATCGATTACAAAAACTATAAAAGAATGTGTAACAAAAAATATAAGAACTTGAGTATCTTGCACAAAGAATTGAAGGACTTTCCTATTAGTAGAAAGATAGGCCATAACCACCACTTCTAACCAGTTTATATTCTTACCTTTTCGATGAGAACCATCATTCAACAAAGCTTAGAAGCTTCCCAGGAATCAGTTTGCATCTACACCGAACTCCTTAGCAAGCATGAGGAAATATCAAAGCTTTTCATTTGCGATGGAGCTTTCCAGGTAAGTCTATTCCAACCATTTAGTGCTTAGATTTTAAAATTCATAATAATCCTCTTGAAAACCCTGAAATATTTGAAAAGATAAATTTTCAATTAGAGGCACAAGATTACGATGAGAATATTGTGAGGAGAAATAGATATGATCATATTAAACATGTGTGTCAAGATAGTGAGGACTTAACATAACCATCCGAGAGTGCGGAAATGCCTCAACTGCTTGACAAGTGCTTGGATACTGAGATGTTAAACCATAAAAATCAAAGGATGTAAAATAACTGTCATTGGATGCGTTGATGGGAAAATAACAATTTGAATGACAATCATTAGAAAAAGGACTGATTAACGCATCATATTCCCAGTTTGTAATTACCAAATATAAATCAATTTGAACAATATTGCAAAGGCTCTTCATAATAGAGTTATCTTCCTCACGTGACAAGTGTAACAAACCATCTTCTTGTAACTGGTTACACACTGCACTAGCATCGTAATTTTCGAAATAAGTAAAAAGGAATGCAAGTATAACAAACACATGAAACAAGTCAGGGTAAAACAAGTGAAGAATAATTTGATTCGTCAAATAATCCATGCATTCACTGATTCTCAAGAGGATTTAAGGTGCAATGAAGAGAAATATTAGCATAATAATGCTCACAAGAAGGATCAAGAGCCGATTGTTTTCAAAAGAGTGTGAAAAGTATGTATACTTTGTCCAAAGATAATATTTATATTAATAAACTTCACAGTTCCATGATTTTATGAGAGATACAAATTTCAAACCTGATTTTGATACAAGAGATTTCCCTGAAGGTGAATCATATGAAATAAAAACTTGAATCCGATTAGAAATCAAACCTTAAAAGTTTGAAAGATCATATCCAAAATGAAAAATATATTTCAAGAAAGAATTTACATTAAGTGAAACCATGCAGAAAGAAGAGTTTTGTGAAGAAAACTAGACTTGACTCAGTTTGGGGATCTTACCAGAGTTGTGAGATCCTGACATAACCATCAACGAAGGTTGAAGTTCCTCAAATCCCTAGAAAGTCTCAAAAATTCCAAGGATTGTAGATGTAGAAATATCTAAACAGATTCAACTGATCTTGTAATATGCTAAATCAAAATACTGAATCAATTCTACAATTTTTGGAAACCAATTACGATCACACAATCACATGAACAAGAAAGAGAAATAATTATCAATCACACAACACAATATGTATACGGGGAAAGCCTCAGCTAAAAACCCCACTATTTGTATATTTAATAGAGTTAAGAACATGAAACAATACAATGATATTTCCCTTCCTAAGAAGCCTCTACACTATCTTTTATTGTCTCACTCCGATCCTGGAAAGTTTGGTCCAATACTTAACCAATTCCCTGCACACGAGTAACCAGCCTTGCTTACGCATTCCTGGGCTAATTGAGCCCCTATTAATTAGGGAATTCCCATCAATAGATTGCATAATACATCTAAGGCATCCTGATGAATTCATGCATGACTTGTACAATTTTCTAATTATACAACTAATATTCTTTTCCCTTTAACTCCAATATCAACTGGGCCTTCCTTATAATTGGCATGCAAAAAATATTTATAGTGAATTATCAGTTAAATGATTGATCTCTAATTTTGAATTAAATCAGATTTTATTCACTGGACCTATCAATAGCTCATCCATCAGTTAAAACTAGTTAAACTGATTTTAACTCAAATAATTATGTTAACTAATTACAAATCAAAATAAACTACAAATAGACCCACCAAAACTTAGGGAGAACTCTAAATGCCTCTATTTTGAACCTGCACTCAAATTGACTGATCTAACTAAGTCTTCCTGAGTCAATTAACTCGTACAAGCTGTCAAGTGATGTGGAATTACAATTTACTTCTAATTTAATTAAGGGAAAATTAAATTAAAAACCCCCTTGGGGTGTCATTTCTTGTTTCCATTTCAACACTCTCTCTCAATAAGAAAGTGATTATATGCTACCCTGATCCTGCCTCTGTGGAACTACAATTTTATTCTTGATAGTGCCTTCATAAATATGTATACATCCTGCTCCTCCGTGGGAATGTACTCTAATGACATAATCCACCTCTGCATAAAATATCTTATATGGTGATACCAGATATCAATATGCTTGGACTTGTCATGAAAATCTAGATTAACTGAGAGTTTGATGTAACTATGGTTATCACAATAAATCACCATCAAATTGATTCGTTGACCAAACAAAAAAAAAATGTCTTCCTCATCCAGATGGCCTCACATGATGCCTAATTGACCACCATGTAATCAGCCTTTGCTGAATTGAGTGAAACTTATCTCTGTTTCCTGTTGTACTAGGAAATTGTTGCTGATCCTATGAAGATTTCCCATGATGTGCTCTTCCTGTCGGATGGAATTCTTGCCCAATCGGCATCGGTGAAGCCTTAGATATTAACTCCCTCTATCTGTTTGTACATAGCCCAAACTATGTAGTCCCTCTGAGGTATCTCAACACATGCTTTCCTGCCTTCCAAAAGAGATTGGCAGGCTTAACCATAACTTGACTAAGCTAGTTAAATGCATAGCATAAGTTTGGTCGTGTGTTCACCAAATACATGAGTGAACCCTAAAGCTTCCTATAAAAAGTAGCATCTACTACTTCACTTGAAGTAGCATCCTCCTTCCTCCAATTTATTGCTAGAGGAGTCTTCATGGGTTTGCTTCCCTCGATGTGGAACTTCCTGAGGATCTCATTGGCATACTTTCCTTGAGATACAAATAACTCCCCATCTCTTTGCCATATTTCCAATCCCAAGAAATAGTGCAAGAGACCCATGTCCTTCATCTCAAATTCTCTTGCAATATCCTCTTTGCAAGACTTGATGAGATGCCCATCACCTGTTAGTATCAAATTATCAACATAAAGTACAACGATCAAAACCTTACCTTCTACCACAATATGGTAAAGGTTCACATCTACTTCACTCTTGGTGAAGCACAACACAGTGAAATAACTATCGATCTTGGTGTACCAAGCACGAGGTGCTTGCTTCAGCCCATACAATTCTCTCTTGACTCTGCACACATGTGACTCCCTGTTGAAGGTCTCAAAAAATTCTTGCTGCTCAATGTAAAACTATTCCTAAATCAACCCATTAAGGAAGGCTTTATTTACATCCATCTGATGTATATTCCATCCCATCTGTGCTGAGAGTGTAAGGATGGATATGATTGATGTGTACCGTGTGACTGGTTCAAAAGTCTCATCATAATGAATACCATCCACCAGAGATAACCCTTTGGCCAAAAACTTGGATTTGTGCTTGTCCACACTCCCATCTACTACCTTATTCACCCTGTAGATCCACCTGGATCCTACAACTGACTTCCCCTCTGGTCTTGGGACAACTTTCCATGCACTGTTTCTGATAATGGAGTCATACTCCTCAACCATGGCATCAACCCAAATTGGTTGCTGCACTGATTCCTCAAAAGAGTAGGGCTCTATTTGTACACCCTTGCTCATAAGAGCCATGTATATAGTGTACCACTCTAGGGACCTTATCTTCTTGCGTTGTGATGTGGGTGCTCCCACATTCTCTCTCGCATATAGCAACAACCTGTCAGCCTCTCTGGTGCGCTTCATTCCGTCTCAGGATGTATTTGCATGAGTGGGTTCTTCCACTCTCTGAACCTCTGCTTGTGGATGATCCACTTCTTGAGGTTCTTATTTTGGAGTCAAGATCTCCTCAACTGCATGCAACTGAAGCTCTCTCTCAAGGGAAATTCACACAGACTTATCTTCATAGAATTTCACATCTCTTCTGATCACTATCATCCTATGTGATGGAAAGTACACCCGATAGTTATGAAGTGTATAAGTGTACCCCACAAATATCCTCAAATCACATGTTGGCTCTATCTTCTTCCTAGCATCTTTGGTCACATGGAAATAAACTGATGAACCAAAATTTTTAGAATGCAACACATATGGCCTCTTACCTGAAAAAGCTTCCTATGGTGTACTCATTCCAAGTATTCAATGAGGACTTATGTTATGCACAAATACTGCTGCATTGCATGCTTCTACCCATAGATGCAACAATAGGCCCTGATCAGGCAACATAGCTTGTGTTGATCCCACAATAGTTATGTTATTCCTTTGTACAACCCAATTCTGCTGTGGGTTATGAGGTGTTATCAATTCACTTTGAATTCCTTTTGAAGCATAGAAATCCTTGAATTTGTTAGACATATTCCCCACCATTGTTGCTCCCCAAAGCCTTCACCTTCTTCCATGTATCTTTCTCGACAAGTGCTTTGAACTCACACAACTTGGAGAAAATCTGATATTTATTCTGCATGAAGAAAATATAGTACTTTCGTGAAAAATCATCTACAAAAATCACATAATACCTGTGTTTTTTCGTGGAATCTATCAATAATGGTCCACACATGTCTGAGTGAACTCTCTCAAGAATCTCCTTTGATCGAATTTCCTTATCGTGAAAGGTGGCTTTGGTATACTTTCCCAATTTACACCCTTTGCATGGATCTCACTGCGCAAGTGCACCCTTTGGAAGTCCTGTAGAAAAATATTGCATGATATTCAAAGTGCCATGGTGTATATGGCCCAATATTCTGTGCCATAACTCACCAATGTCTTGGCTCTCCACCTTCTCTGCATTCATGCTTAAGGGAGCACAATCTTATACATCCAATTTGTAGAGGTTCTTTAATCGAACCACAATATTTTTCACTTGTCCCATGGCTTTGTGATGAAGGAATGATTTTCCTTCACTGAGTATCACATCATAGCCCTGGTCTTCCAACATAGCAACATAAACCAAATTATTCTTTAAACTAGGAACATACATGACATATTTTAATGTGAGAGGAGTACCTAACTCCATCTTAAAGGTAACTGTACCTACACCAATAATGTTATACCTCCCGTCATATTCCATCTTGATGTACATTTGGAGATCCTTCTCCTCCAAGCTATTGAATAATTCTTTGTTTCCAATCATATGGAATGAAGCTTCACTATCTAGGTACCAAAAATAACCCATCATCGATGACACCATACATTCGATGAGGGTGAAATCCAAATTTAACTATAAAGAAAGTGCTTCACCTACTTCTCCTCCTGAGGACTTCTTGTTGGTCTTCTTATGCAGACACTTTGTAGCATAATGTCCAAGCTAATGAAAGTGAAAAAATTTTACCTTTGAAAAGTATCACTTCTTTCCCACCTAACTAAAATGTGATTTGGAATGGGACACCTTCCCTTTCCCTTTCTTAGCCTTTGATGAGGATGCATCTCTAGTGCTCCCTTGAATCTCTTCTTGTACCAAGTCAGAACATAATAGCTCCCAATTTGGTAGATTCTCCCTCCCATTCACCGAGTCCTGGTAGCTATGTCAGCTCTTGGGAAGGCCTAGAAGTTCTTTACTCACAAAATCATGTTGGGAAACTGTCACCCCAACACCTCCAAGCTCATCTTGACATTGAGTGAGCTTCTTCGAGTATTTTGGAATCATGTCACACTTCTCCATCTTAATCTTTCTGAGCTTGCCCAATAGTGCCAACTTCCTATAGTCACTGATATTCTGAAACATATATATTAAGGCCTTCCACATAACATATGGAGTTTCCTTTCCATGGAAGTTTGAGACAATATGATCTCAAACTTATTCTAACAAAACCCTTCTATCCTTTGCTACATTCTTTTTCCATGTATCAATAAGTTTATAATCTACTGCTACAGGCTGGGGAATACCACTACCTATGAATTCCCTTAGTCTGTTGTCATCTAGCATTTCCTCCATCCTCTCCTTCCATGCGATGTAATTTGAATTTTCCTCAAGGGCATATTCAAGTCTCAAGCTAGTGAAAGTCATTTTGATCGATTGCTAGCCCTGAAGAATAAATCTACGAATTTGATTCACCTGTTCAAATAAAAACACTGGTTCTTCTCTTCTATAGTGATTCCTACTTTGATACCATGTAGAAAATCAAATAAGATTCAACTGATATTGTAATATGCTAAAAAAAAAATACTGAATCAATTCTACAAATTTCGGAAACCAATTACGATGACACAATCACATGAACAAGAAAGAGAAAAAAATATCAATTGCACAACACAAGATGTATATGGGGAAATCCTCAACTAAAAATCCCACTATCTATATATTACATCAGTGAAGAACATGACAAAATACAATGATATTTCCCTTCCTGAGAAACCTCGTCAATATCTCTCACTATCTCACTCTGATCTTGGCAAGTTTGTTCCAATACTTAACCAATTCCCTGCACCTGACTGAACAACCTTGCTTATGCATTCCTTGGCTAATTTAACCCCTATAAATTAGAAAATTACCATCAATATATTGCACAATACATCTAAGGCATCCTAATGACCTCATGCATGACTTGTACAATTTTATAATTATACAACTGGTAGTTATCTTCCCTTTAACTCCAATCTCAACTCGACCTTCCTTAGAACTGACGTTCAAAAAATATTTATAGAGAATTATCAGTTAACTGATTGATCACCTCTTTTAAATTAAATCAAATTTAATTCACTATACCTATCACTAGCTCATCTCTTGGTTATAACTAGTTAAATTGATTTTAACTCAAATACTTGAGTTAACTAATTACAACTCAAAATAAATTGCAACTGGACACCCTAAAACTTATGGAGAACTCTACATGCCTCCATTTTGAACCTCAAACCGAATTAACTGAGCTAACTAAGTCTTCCTGACTCAGTCAACTCGTAAAAGCTATAATGTGATGTGGAATTACAATTTAATTCTAATTTAATTAAGGGAAAATTAAATCAGAAGCCCCCTTGGGGTGCCATTTCTTGTTTCCATTTCAAAAGTAAAATCACATATCGAATATTGGACCAGATCTTGCATGGTGTGATGATAGCTTCCTTCACTGATCTCATTGAGATCACTATTAACCATATGAAAACCATCTTTGTCACTGATTTGATCATATTTTACAACTTCGATAACCATATTACTCAAGCCAAAGTATTATTCTGATACCAAATCTATAGATGGAGAAATTTCAAGAGAAAATGATTTTAAGAGTTGTCTTCATGGAAATGATACTCAATGATATGATTATTTTCTATTTCATCATGGGAACCTCGCTACCTTGTGTCAATTGAGAAGTGAGCCCATGCGATGAAGAACTTGAAGAGAATGGAGTATCTTCATCACATGTAGATGCATCAAAAATAGGAGAGCACAAGGGATAATGGGCTGAAGAGGAAGTTTGGATAAGATCATTTTCTCTGACTGAAACAGATTCCAGATCTAAATATTTCAAACTAAAAATTTCTTGAGAAACTGAAAGACCAACTGGTGCAATTGGGAATTCATCATCACATACATCAACATAATTATCATCATCAAAACGATTGTTTCCCAACACTATAGATCGAAAAAGCTGATTTAATTTGATGCATTACCGAGATTAACAGATTCAATATCAACCAAGAATGAGGAGACACCATCTTCACACAAAGGACTTTGAAAAAAAAAGATAAAATATTGAAATAATGTTCACCTTCCTGCTCTTATACCTGTGTAATGTGACTATCATGAACTCGATCACAATTTAGACCAACAAATTGAAAATTAGGAGAGTGTAAAAACTTAGTTGATGGAGCAGATTGATCAAGAAAATCACTATACAAAGATTCACGATATGTAGATGATAGAGGATGATAGAAATCCGAATCAGATTCAAAACTAGAGTTATGAGTTTTAATACCATCTTGAGGAATATAAAAGTTGGTTTTCACCATAGGCTTCATAAGACATTCTAGGATATCCTCTATTGAATTTGAGTCATGAAAACCAGAAGGAGGATGAGAAGATGTATTAGGAACTTAATGTGAAAATTTTCCAACTTTACGATCATCGCAAGGAGGCACCCACATCATAACTGAAAAAGGAGGAGGACAAGGAACAAAGGGAATAATAGGTTCCTCCTCTAAAATTAGGGGTGTCTCTTGTTTTACAAGAGTTGGAGATGAAGAAACAAAACGTAGTATGGATTCACCGGGAAAAGAGATATGAACCAAATTCTCAAACCTTTTTTCAAGAAATTCCAATCCACATCTTCTTCAAGAAATTCATAACAAAGGTGAACACATCGATTAGTGAAAAAGTAAATTGATTCATTAGGCTTCATTCTTAACTAATTATTTCTTTTAAGAACATCTCTTTCATTATACCTATCGAAGGCTTGATAAAGATCTCAGAGGAAATGATGAAAATAATGGATGGAAGAAGATGGTAAGGTATGACACCATTGATTAACATGACCTTGAAGGTGAGGAAGAGAGAAATACATGCAAAATTTTCATAATCAATTTTGTAACATTCACAAATTTTGGAAAATCAGAGATTTTCTTGGTTATGGATGTTCCATCCTCACCATCAAACTTTAATTGAGACAAGTGATCCAGAGGCTCACTGAGGATTAAAATTTTACCACGGGATAAGTTAGAGAAACATCCTGGGAGTATGATTTGAGGATGAGCCATTTTATACAAGAGGTTCAAAACAGACTCAACGAACACATATTGTCATCTATGTGCTCCTTCTAGTGCCATTTTGTTGACGGTGCTAGAAATCCGTCAACCAAGGGGTCTCCTCGATGTGAAGTCCCAATTAGACCTCAAAACATTTGGAATAGGAGCCCCATCTAGGATATTGAATCGACTGCTATATATTCTTGAATATTTTCCTTGGCTCTAACTATCAACAAGCCTAGAGGAATGTTGATGTTCCTTCGAAAAAAAAGTAAGTGTGCTTGGTGAGTGTTCAATTGTAAGTGTGAAGGTTCTTCTACTATGGAGGGAGATAAAGAGGTGAGCCTCTAAGAGAGAGGTAATAGTACCGCCCTAGTAGAGACACATAACCAAGAAGGATCCATCCAACATCCAGCAAAATAGCCCACAAAATATGCGATGGTCATTACAACCAATCACCAAGAAAGGTCTATCTAGTATCCTGCTAAATAGTTCACAAGGATGGGAAAATAATAAAAAGCATTACAATATGTTCTCAATATGATAAGTAATAAAATAATCTGAATAACTTAACTACTTTAGCATAGTTGAAATCAAACAAGAAATACAAAAATCCACAAAATATTCTTACAAATATTCATAATCCATGCATGAAGAATGCGCTAGCCGTGAGGCTTCCATTATTAAGTAAAAGTTCCAAGACACATGTATACAATGAAAAATACTAGCTCCAATAGTGGAGCATTGGAGCCACTCCTTGCTCCTCAAAATAACTGACTTGTCTATCTAATAACTTGTGGGAGGAGCCAAGGTGAAAAAGTCCTTTATATGTACAATGATTGTGTATATATAAGTAATGGGGTGATCCTTCACCTCCTTATGACTCTTGGACTACCCTCATGACTGTTTGACTTCTCATGACTTTTCAAATTTATACGAGACTCTTCAGATTACATAGATGACCCTTAGACTTCCATTTCACATTAAATTTTCCAATATAGAATTACATAATCACGAATTATGTGGCACAAGACAACTCATGACACGACACAACACGAAACTAATGACATGGATTGCATGATGACATATTGCTACTTTCTTTGTGTCTTCTTGAAAAATATGGGGCATGTTATTCTTCTTCCTCCTCATTATGTCTTGAAGATAATGAGTCTTCAATGTGGTCTTGATCTTACATCTTCTGTTATAGTCCAGTGTTCCTTATTCTTCTTGCCTGATGATCATCTTACCTCCTCAGATCCTAAGGTGTTTTCTAGCATGTCATCCTTCTCCATATCCTTCTTCATCATCTTGCCATAAAATAATAGAGTACCTACATCTGTAATTCACTCATAATATGACAACGTCAGTCTGACAAACCCCTAGTCTTAGATGTTGCATGATGATCCATTGAATTAGCTAGAACTGAGCGACAGGATGAAGGAGAGGCTCAGTGACTACGCAATTTCATAGCTCAGGAAATCAGTGGTGGAGCTTGAGATCTTAGACTACACAATGCACATTTCAGGTTGGATTGGGTAGGAAGATTGCATAGTTTTGGGACTCAGTGAGCTGGGATGAGGGAATTTTCACTGTTCCAACCAATTGTGCAGTTCTGGAAGGTAGAGAAAACCTGGTGATTGCATAGTTGCTAAAAATAAGGAGCTCAACGGTTGGGTTGAGGTCTAGGACTGCGCAATGCATAGTTAAGGTCTGACTGGATGGAATGATTGCGCAGTTTTGGGTACCATGTCCCGATCTTGAGCACTGAAATTGTAAAACGTGTAGTACTGGAAGGACACAAGGCCAAGTGATTGCGTAGTTGCAAAAATCAGGAGGTCAAGATTAAGGCTTGAGGACTAAGACTGCACAATGCTTAGTGCTGGCTTGGATGGAGAGAAAGATTGCATAGTTCTAGGACTAAAGGTTTGGGCTTGAGAAATAAGGTTGCGAAATGTGCAGTTCTGGGAGGGAGAAACTATGCATTACACAATTCCAATAGAAACATTTGCTACTTGAGGGATGAGACTTCGCAATGCACAGTTCAAGAGGAATGAATGAGGTTAGGTTGGCCGATCGGGAAGTTTTCCAAATTTTACTAAGTGTGGGATCAATGCAACTGATGTGAACAGTGACAAGACTTGATTGTGATCACACACTTACAAAACTTAAAGACACAACATAGATCATATGGAACATATGAGCAACATACTTCCCTAAGTACGACAAATTTGCAACAACTTACGACAAGTGTGATACCAAAGATGCACTTTGTGACGACCGTGATGACACTTGTGCTACAATTCTTGAAACTTTGGGAATGAGCACGATACATTTTTATATGATAAGAACAAATAATTTACACAAATATTACCCCATAAAAAAACCAAAAATAGCTTATATACATCTTGTGACACTTAACATGCTGGAAGACGAAAATTGCTAAAGTGCGAAAGACACTTGTGATATGTGAACAACAATGAAAGTAACACATGCCAAAGTGAAGACAATATGAAAGCTACACTAATTAGAGTAAAAGCAAGCATAAGTGACAGATGAAAACATGAAAACAACACTTGTGAAAAAAAAGATGTGCAGAAGCAACAGTTTGAAAAAGCCAACAAAATAGAAGTACAAAAGTAGCTAGAAGTGAGAAAAAATTGATGTTAGTGCGCAATGACTGTCGAATGGATTGGAAATCAAATAGGCACAAAATTCATGGATTGTCCTATGCTTGTTCAAGCTTGTGTAAAATAATGCGCTCATGAAATTGTTGTAGACAGAGCATGTGTGAGAAAGTGACTTTGACACTTCTAATCCAAGAAGGGAGCTCAAAAGCATTAGCTTCCCAAGAAGTTACTACAGAACGACCGATTGCAAGATCCACAATAGGCTCCAAAATTTGAGTGTAGGGAAAATTTTGGAGGGTGTTTGTTGCAACAATAACATGATTTCATATTCTATATGTCATTCAATACTTTTATATGAGGCAATAAGGGTTGGTTATTGATCATGCCACATCACCTATATATCTTGGACACCTTAGTTCAATTCAACAAATATTGAGAGAAATTGTTGAAGGCATTTTCCTTAATTCTAGTTGAATATATGGCTGATGAATTTGTGTAAGTGGTTTTAAATACTCATGGTTTTGAGCCCACTTATTGTAACTCATTATAAGAATTGAGGCTCCATTTTATATAATATGGGATTATCCTCATTTGCAATGATCAAATAATAATATATATCTTGTTTGAGTTATTTTGAGTGAAATATTTGCTTCTTTACAATTACTAATATTATGTAAGGGCTTTATGATTACTCGTATTATGAAAGGGCTAGAATAGTATATTTTTAATAGGATACTTGATCACTACATAAAATAACAAAACCAAATAAAAAATATGGAACAAAAGAAAAGAAACAAAAAATTCTCCCTTCACTACAAGCCTATCTCTTTTGCTTTGATTCATTGTGATTTAGGTTTGAATAGTTTTTCATCATGAATATCTTTATCGTTGTGCTATATTGGTATCTACGATATTAATTTTTAGTGCTTTTATTTTCTTTAGATATTTTTTATGGGGCTTCCCACCTTAGGTCCATGACATCTTAAACTAAGAAGATGATAGTGGGTGGCTTGTATAGTAGTTGTCCCTTGGCTCTCTCCTATAGGAACGACTTTCCCTTTACAACAGTTTGAGAAAAAACAAGATATATAAGTATTAAATACGAGAGAAATCGGGCCTAGAATTTGATATTCTACAAAACATTTTTCAATTTATGATTTATCAAATATATTGCACACCAATATTAGATTTATTAAAACCATCAATTAAACATTAAGATTTACAAAAAAACCTATTGTAACTTTTAATTTATGTCATCATTAATAAGTCATATTAGGGAATGTGGTTCCTACCATATTAGGGAATGTGGTTTGAGCTAACTAGGATAAGAAAAAATAATTATACTCTTTAATAATAAATGAGTGATAATCTAACGTTTTATATTGTTACTGTTCCTGTTGATGCACTGGTGCATGCATACAGGTGTTCAGTGCAAATGGGAAAACGCAGAGTAAAAACAGAGGCTGCCAAAGGAAAACAGCCAGAGCAAGCTGAACCAGTCCAGCAGAAAAGGGGACGTAAGACAAACCAGGAACACTTGGAAACTTTAGCTGCTACCTATGTGATTGGTAACTCCTCTAACACAAGGCAGGTCATTCGAGGATGGGAGAGGGATATCCAAACAGAACCTGAGGATAATGAGACAGAAGCAGACATTTTGGACTTCATACAAGACCCTGGAAACACGCGGGGACGCCTCACCCTTTTCAATCAGACTGTCCATACATATTGGATAGTAAAATGCTTAATAGCGAAAGCCATGCAAAGCTTTCATCCACAGTATACTCAAGCAGAAGTAGCCAAGCAAGGGACAAGCATGCAGGCCCAGATTCTAGAAATTCAAGACCAACTACAGCACATAAAGATTACTCAGTACCAGACGGTGGATAGAGTTAGTAGGCTGGATGATAAGGTGGGAAGGATAGAAAAAATCCTTCAACAGATTTTACAACAGCTACAGCAAACTGATATGCCGGGTACTAGTGCAAAAGACCCCGCCCCAGTGTCTTCTTCAGAAATATAGCAGTATGTTTTTAGAATGAATGAACACATAGAGGTTTTAAATTTTGATGATATTACTGTTTAAAAACAGAAGTATAAAATGCTTTAGGAAAGTAAGTATAGGAAACATAGAACAGACAGCTGAGGAAAAGTTTAGGAGGATGAAACAATTTCAGTTTTGGACAGCTTATTATGCTTATAGATGGCCAACAGACCTGGTTTCCTGCGGGCAGGTTGAGGCCAAGCTAAACAGTTCGTTTTTATATTTTGTAGCCTGCCTTTAAAAATATAAATAGAAAATGGAATGGACCCACCGAATTTACAAAAAAATAAATAAATGAGTGAAATTTCATGAAAATTTTCTTATAGATTAAAGGTACCTCACCATACATGTATATATTAATTGTTATACGGTTGAAATTAAGAAATTACTTATAATTTATAATAATTTAGGCTAATATAATACTCTAAAAGACATATAATAAGTATGATAAAATAAATATAATGATATCACAAAGAGTCAAAATCAGATTGATGATAAAGTTGAAATCAATAAAAAACAAATCTTATGATTTATAATAATTTGGAGTAGCATGATGCAACCTATATAGTAAGTATGATAAAATAAATATAATTAAATGATAAAGAGTAAAAAACAAATTGATTATAGCTGATGGATAAATAAAATTCTAATTTTAATTAATACCTAAAACTATGCAGCACGAAAATTTTCCTGCTCACATTGGCCTCTTGATGATTGGACTCCTGTATTTCCAATATGAATTTTCCTTGCATACAAACAATGAGATACCAAGTGAATATTACATCCTAAAGACAATCACTTATATCATCACAACCTCAATAAACTATGAATATACTCTTTTTTTTATGTAGGACTCCACGGAAATTATCCATCTACTACTATGAAAATGGCTAGTGGACAAATGTTGCTCTTAAATTATGCCTAGATCCGCCAATATGGGTCGCATCAATTTCTGTAGCAGTTGCTCGATAGTCACCATAGTTGGGTGTGCGTTTGCGTAAATTTTCCTTGCATAAGACAAAGTTTGAGAGAATGCTGTTAGCACTGGTCTCTAGTATCACCTTGGAGATGAAATTTGAAATATGTGTAATTTCAATTGCTATGAGAGATCATATATAGTCATTGGTAACTTTAATTGTTGGGAGAGGTCATAGTCATTGGTGGTAGCTGCTGTCAAATAATTTAAAGTGCACAACAAAGCAAAATTGAAATAAGAAAATTTTAGTTTTTTTAAACATTTTTTTTGTGTTTTCCAAGATACTGTGACAATGAGTCATTTCATTGAAACTTCCACCAGAATTATATCAATTACTGGAAACTCTTTGTCAAATTTATGCGAAGTTTTTGAAACTTGAATTTGTATATTTCTACACTGCGAGTCTTAAGACAGCAAATAAATTTGATCATTTGTTTGATGGCAGAGACTTCATAAGTTCTCTTTCGAGCGAAGACACCAGGGCAAGTTTTTTAAGAATTTAATAATTGGGACTTAGACTAATAATTCTTAAAGGATTATTTAGAAACAAAAAATGGTGGAACCATGAAAAATCATGAACAAAATATATATATATCAAGGGATTAAAATACATTTGGACGATGGAAGATTCTGAAAATAACTAACTCCGAAAAAAATATGTATAATAAAACTCAAATTTAAGAGAATTTCCTAGTTTAGTAGTTGCGGAGTTGCAGAAATAGAAAATAAAAAGAATAATTTAGACATGGAACAAGGGTCAATATAAATGGATGAAAAATTTGCACCTGGAACAGGGGTCAACGCAGATGGGTTGTCAAGGTTATGGGGCCTTGGAAATTTTAATTGCACCAACAACTGGAGTAAAATACACAACGTAGAGACCAATGGGAATTATAATGCAGACCACGGCCTCTCCTGTACAGTGGATGACAAGTTATGTAGAAGTAGACATTGAATTTGGAAAGGGCGTCAATCCTTCACCTCTTGTATTAGCTGCAACTTGCAACTGCAAAATATATTAGTTCATCTCGTGAGATATGATATTGATATTGCAACACTAAATGCAAGTTGAATGCCGACGTCCTTACTCGAAGGGAAAACTAAGCAAAAAGTTATTGAAAAGGTTGTAATCACTGTAGGTGAACTGAAAAACTTATTCATTGTTGGATATAATTCACAAAAGTTACAGTTGGAAAGGATGTACCCTACCATAGATTTTGACACCTTCAATCTGAAGTTGAACGTCATTTTGATGGGTTGCTGATCTATATGGAAAGTCAAACTTGACGTGGAATAAATTTGAGCAGTTATTAAATACGTTTTGTAATGTAAAATATGTCCTACATGACGTCAAATTCCAGGCCTTCCTGGATCCATTCTAGCTCATAAGCAAGTCATTATAGGTATAATAGGTAGGTCCAAACAGTGTATGTAGGTTTGCTGGAAAGGACAGACCAGCGGGTGATAGCGAAGAAATCCCCTTGGAGGGCACGTAGAAATGATGACCAAGCGAGGCATATAAATATGATGTCTTCATCTTGTGGTTCTTCTTAGGAACATGCTGAAGTATGCTATCACATAGCGTGAATTCAAAGCCATTGTAAAACAGAGACTTATTTTTGTTGAAATAAAAGTGAGGAAAAACAAATGTTGTCATTCAGGGTTTAGGGAAGTCCTGTGGATTGCAAAAACAAATGAAAATTTTAGGCTTCTTTATAATACAAAGCGTCTCTTGGTCGTACAAGTTTCCCACAACTCTCACAGACAAAATAATATCTGAAGGGGCTTAAAACTGATCCTAAATTACAAAGTGTATCATAATACTTGACGCCAAATAACTCTGATATCACAACATAGATTACAGGCCATTGAGATCCCAGACACAATCTAATTATAATGGATGATACGTACAGTGAAACCAGAAGAGTGAAAGCTATGAAAATATAAGAAATTCAAGAAATAATCATAGAAATGTAAACATCAGGGGTCTGGGAAATCTCTATTTTTGAAGGAGGATTTCTGATAAAAAGGCGGCAACAACATGCTAATAAAAACAATAAAGGTGCTTATATTCGTGTTGTTATGTCCAAGGTATTTCCCAATCTGTCCCATATTATCAATGGCGGTTAAAGTTGATCCAAGTGCACACGTACAAGCTAAAAACAAAATCGTCGATAAATATACTTGTTTTCGAATGAGAGAGAGACAAAATTCCTTCGACGCAGACCAACTACAAGACCTCTTATGGCGACCAACAGTCCTGCTAAAACCAAACACAAAAATCAAAAGAAATCGTGACAGAAAAAATCATCATAAACCAAGAAAACTAAAATATGACTTGTGCTATACCTTCAAAAATTCATACAACGCAACAACTACCATAACAACTGCCAAAAAAAAGTGCAAATGTCTGAAAAAACTCACAAAAACTACCGAAAAGTCTGAAAAGGACTCACGGTCGACATATATATATATATACAAATGTTTGGCCGAGCAACTTGTTCCACTGGAAAATCTAGTCGCTATATTTTTCCTCCACCGAACAAAATTCTGTTGCACAACAACTGTCATTAGTTTAACCAATCAATTTTTTTCCTTAAAAAAAAATTTAGTTGTTCGGAAAAAAAACCAACTTCTACCGAACAATATTAAATAATTCTAGTATCCTATAGTCATAGTGGTCAGAAAAAAAGTTTTATTTTTCAAATTTATGTTAAATGAATAAAGGTTTGGGTATGATCTTGTAGAAGATCAAGCTTTGGGTCTTAGTTTGGAATAAAATTTTCATATTCATGTCAAAGTGTGTAAAAGGTTATGAAAATAGTCATTGATGCCTCGAGAAGTTGAGTTAGGTGGGTCTAGCGTCATGTTTCATAAAAATATCATGAGTAAAGTAATGTGTCATATCTTGTAATCATGGGCATGGGATTTTAGGGTCTCTCGGGTGTCTAATCATGATTATTCATGGCATCATCATCAGTACAACAGACAAGAGGACAATGTTGTGCTTTTGCCAAGTGTTGCGCTTTCACCATTCGAGTTCAAATTTATCTACAAATTTTTTTCACAAATATCCATTTCTTCATCACAAACTTGTTGTGTGGTCATTTGAAGGTCGCTACACAAAGGAGGAAGGGGAGCACTGCACTCGCAGACAATGTTGCTTTTCTTCCAAGCCGGTGGTCAAATCACCTCTCCAGGTGCAAAATTCAGTATTTGTTGATACCTTGGTTTTGTATGACTACCAAATTGCATGCATTTGCTCAGAGAACAACTAGTAACCATACAAAATCCTAAAATTCGTGATTATTGTGTTTTCTGCATCGCTATGCTTTCTGTCATTTCGTTGCACTTTCTCTATGTGCTACATTTTTGTGTTTTATCATTTCCAAACAATCAAATTATGATTTGCAGCCTCCATATGCAAAGTATATCATGTCATTCAACTAAATTAAATCTCCTTACCTAATATTTGTGTGCCTCAAAGGTGGTTGAGGTAGTTTTCTCCATACGCTACCCTTTTGGCACTGCGTCTGTGTTTTAAATTTCTGCCACTAGGACCAAGCATACAAAAGTTGTTTTGGGGTTTTCAAGAAGTGATTGGTGTTGTTTGAATTGTTTCACATGGTTTCTTATTCTCAATTGTCACTAAAACTCACTTTGGAGCTACTTTTCATCATTATCATCCTAATTTCTATACAAAATAAACCTACAATGAAATTGCTGAGCTAAAGGAGCAAGATGAAATGGCTAGGTAAAAGGTGAGTGAGTTTTTGGAAATGTATGAATGAACCATTGATAATGTTAGGTATATGTTGAATATGTCTCCCCCACTACATAGGAAAATGAAAAACATATTAAGGCATAATATTACCATGAGGAAAGAGTTAAGAGACACCAAGCAAGAGTTAAAAGAGATGTAGGAGAAAAACAGATGCAAGTTGGACCTTTTGGTTGAAGCAACCAAAGTTTGAATTTTGGAAAAGGGTTAAACAAGGTAGTTTTGATTTTTGTTTTTTGCCTAAGTATGATTGTTTATGGAGTTGAGGTTAAATATGATTATGTTTTGTATGAATTTACTTTTACAAACACATTTAGTTAGGATTCAAGAGCCATTTTCAAAAGAAGAAACCCACACGTCATTTTTGTGTCCTAGGCACCATTAGGGTTAGGGTTTTTGGTTTGAAGATGAATGTTTTGAATTTTCAGAGAAAGGAGGCTTGATAGGGGTATGTAGAATTATTATTGTAGTGTCAGTATCATCATCAACATGAGTATCTTGTCCAGAGACCTCACTGTCACTCAAACCATGAAAACAGATGATGTTGCGATTTTTAAATTGGTGATGTGTTTTTGGATATGGATGAGATTGTCGAAGTTGGGGGTTTTGTATGATAAAAGAAATCTCAAGCAAATTATCCATATAAATTTTTTTTTACACATGCTGAAGTCATCAGGCAGCTCAGGGATAGACCAGGGGTATCACAACCATGGAGTGTTGTTCTTTCACACAATTACCGTATTTTCACCATATCTCTTAAAAACATACCCGTTTGCCATGAAATTTTTATAGTAGACGAAAGGGGGTGAGATGAATAAGACCACTTAATTTCAGGTTAAAATGCTTCATGGTTTTTGAGAAATATGCCACCATATTCTACAACCATTTTTGGATTTTCTCGAGATACATGAGTTAGATTTGGATCAATTATTTTTTGGAAAAGGGTTATAATGATATTAACTTGATTTCAAAAAATCATCTCAATCCGGATTATAGTTTAGGAGATATGCAAAAAATATGAGGCGCTGCACTTTTCTACTGTGTTTTTGGGCTTCTGATGAGGGTTTATGATGAACTAGGAGAAGGCACAGCGCTGACGCTACGCTTCCGCACGATCCACATTTTGACCGAGTTATCCAAGTAAAATTATTTTAAAATTTGTTTTTTATGGTCTTAGTAATTGTAATAAATCATCTAGTGACTCATAGGCTCGATTTGGGTTAAGGATTTAATGTAAAAATGCTTAGAAAAGATCTAGTTAAGCAATGCCTAATGTTTAGAAATCAATTTTATTTTCATTGCATAAGTTAGAAACATACATCCCAATGAGGAATTCAACCCCTAGAGGTGGGAACTGACTCATTTTAGTCTATTTATGATGTGAATTTAATTGAGAAAAGGGTTGGTCAGGTTTGAGAGGAAAGAACACTGTGCATATTGTAATTATTTTCTGAGTTTTAATGAAATTGGTTGATCAGAAGTAACTGGTTAAATATATTCAAATATTAATGTGATTTAGATCTCTTATGTGTGTGTTTCCTATTTTGTGTGTGTTATATTTATTTGTAATATCCCAAGAGGGAGAATGCAGTAATACTTAAACACAATATAAGAACTGCAACAAGATAAACAATAAATCTTAAGACAACATTAGAATTTACAGAGACACTGAGCCATTTTATTATATTGGAGAAGATTAGGTTACACAATGTACAAAATATGAGGGGATCTAGCCAAAGAGATGGCCTAGAATCACCTAGAAAACGTGCCACAATAGGCACTGTGTAACTGGAGAACCACTGAAGAAAATACTACACTATCCCTTTAGCAGAATATGAACATATGACTGCAGGATGAAAAGGAAAATGCAGATCTACTCAAATATGGAGCTCATATGATGCCAAGATTCAAGATCTGGCCAATGTGATGGATTCCTAAGAAAACCCAGAAAGGATTTTCCAGATCTACAACTTTGGAAAATCACCTCCCTAGGATTTGATCCTTGATCTGCTAGGAAATATAGATCTGAAGCTAGATCTGTTGGATAGATGGCTGAAATATATTACAAGATCATATTTGTGCTTGAAGGGCTGATCCTTTCTTCAGATCTACAAGCTAGAAGCTCTAGATCTAGCTTCTCAATCCTCCAATAATGATTACAGCTGTTGCAACACAACTGCCAATAGAAAGTGCGTTGTGAGGGAAAGAGAGGCCTTCTACTTGCTGAAAAATGCTGCAATAAACTCCAGGTTGATGGAAATACTGATGGAAATGTGAGGGGATGATCCATCACAGGATTACTACCTAAAATGCAATGCTAGCAACTCCCTTCCTCCTTTTGGATCTTCAAATTGGACAGCATAATTCTTGAACGAAATACTACTGCTAGGAGGTCAATAACTTTTGCCCTGATGCCAGATTTGAAATGAAGCTCTGGGAATGCTGATCTATAAGCCCAAGGTGATAGGAATAAACCCTTACCAGTTCTCCAGCTGAAGTACTGAAGACAACTTCCACCTTCCAAAATGATCTTTAAAAATCTGTAATTTCTGAATATGAATGTTATGCAGAAAGTAGGAAAAGAGATGTGGCACAAATGCTTGATGTGGAATGAAGTACAATACTCTTTCTAGAGCTATTTTAAGAAAGAGGTGGGATTCCTAATCAAGAACAACCTGTGCTAAACAACACTTACAATCTCTGCTAAACAGCCCGAGAAAGCAATGGAATGTCACATGAAAATTCCAGATCTGAAAAGATCCTTAACATCAAGATTCACCAGCATACCCCCATCCTTGCATTCATCGTCTTTATATAATGTTTGAGCCTTCCCATGCCTTGGCCCTCATCTAGAATGCGCTATGCATGTGGACAAGATCCTCTAAGTTTGACTGTGTTGTTTGACCAAACTAACCATCATGTCTAGGTGCAATGTACACCCTCTCCATCATGTGTGCTTTGATTGCACAACATCCTCCATCACTTTATCATGAATGTTCCATGATCTTCTATTTGACATATTCAAGATCTTAGTTGATTGTATCTGTTGGAAATATTGTCATTGATGGAAAAGGAGGCAGCACTTAGGCAAAGGAGGCAGCGCTGAAGTAGAGGAAGGCAAAAGAAGCACAGTGAAAGCAATAGAGGCAGCAAGAAGAATGTCAAAATGTAACAGTCATAGAAGCACAGTGAAGAACTGTTATCGGAAGGTAGAGACAGAGGCAAAGCGACAGAAGCAGCAGAAGCAGAGACAGAGGCAGAGAGCCGTTATAAAATTCCGGGAATTGAACACTCCAGCCGGTGTTATACATATAATATAACACAAACATTATTCTGGGAATCGCTTCACTCCAGCGGCAAAAACATATATAAACATATATGTGCAGCGCATCACATAAATAAAGGTCTAAGATCAAATATATAAGTGGAGCACTTTATTAAAAGAGCGCACAAAACGAAGATTTAAATGGTGGGACGCCTCCTCAATCGCAATAGGAGAAAAAACTGTGAAGCGTAATATGTAACCCACAGAAAATTGCGATTGTGATGAGAATTCGGACCCGATGGGTCTATAAATCATGGCTAATATATATTTGAGTTCCAGGTCTAATCGCATCAGCACTGGTCAATCGCATTGGAGAATATATGAATTGCGATTGCGATTGGAAGTCCGGACCCGATGGAGGTATGAATTATAATTCAAACATGTTTGAAGTCCTTTCCCAATCGCATCGGCAAAATACAATGAACAGTGGTCAATCGCAACACATATTAAAAGACTTGCGATTGCGATTAAGAGTTCAGACCCGATGGGTGTATTAACGATGGTTTATATATATTTGAATTCCGGCTAATCGCATCGGAGATTATAAGAGCGTCGGAACATATATTAAATGACTTGCGATTGCGATTGAAGCCCAGACCCGATGGGCTTATAAACCATGAGTAACAAGTTTTTGAAGTCCGACATGATCGCATCGGAACAACCCAATCGCATCGGAGAAAATCTGGTAGCGGATCACTTGCAACTAAAAGTTGCGATTGCAATTGAAGCCCGGACCCGATGGGCTTATTAACTATGATTAACACGTGTTTGAGTTCCAGTTCTAATCGCAATCAGAAATTTGTGAAGGTGCTGTTATATATAAATATATATATAAAGTTGTTGCGATTGTATTGAAAAGTGTCGCGTGGTCTGTGGACCCACGGGCCTCGGCTTAAGGTGGAGGGCGATTATTAATATACGACTGTGATATATGTCTGTTCCACTTGCGGAATGTTCCACATCAACAAGACACTAATCACATAAAAGGGATTGGAGTTCCTCCAGATTACAGTCAGCAGATATAAAAGCACAGTTACACGTATGCAGCAGTTACACCACAACAGAGGACAGAAGAGCAAACATAATTGAAAAGAGATAAAACACAGTCACAGAAAAGACAAAGACACAGTCAGAGAAAAGACAAATGCGCAGCAAGCCAAGAGACAAAACGAGTGAGCTGGAGTTCTCATTTAAATTTGAATGTAAATGTTTTATTTAAATTTATATTGTTGTTGTTACGTGGCAGAGTCTCACGAGGAAGAAATAAATATCCTAACATAATATTAAATAAACTCAGTTTTGTTTTCGAGTGGTGAAAAGATGAAAAGGCGAGAGGCAAGAGACATTATCTGCCAAATTCCCCGTTAGATACAAATAACATGTTATTTTTTGTATAAAACAGGGTAATATCCAAGGGGAGAGAGTTGACGAAAAAGGAGTGAGAGAAGAAGAGAGTATGCAGTAGAATTAAGAGAGTTGAAGAGAATAAGCAAGTTGCAAGAAGAATATGAATAAGGAGGAGCTGAGCAAAGAAGAAGAAGGGGCTGAGCAGAGATGATGCAGGTTCGATATAAGATTTGATGAACAGCAGAGAAGAAAGGAAGTCTGGGGAGACACGGACGTGTCAAAATTAAATGCAGCAAGTGTTTTCTTTTGAAAAGAGTAAGGAAGTTGGAGCTTCCTATCGAGTTGTGGCTTGATGAATGTGATTATATTGTGGGATTGGGGACTCATGTAGGTTGGTGCACAGAAAAATAGATGGGGGTTGGTGCTTCACATCGTTGTAGCTTGAGAAAATGACGATTGTGGGCGGGGCGGGGGTAGGGGCCTCTGTGGGGTGGTGCCAGAAAATAGATGGGAGTTGGAGGCTTCTTGCAGGGTTCCTTCGGCTTACTGAAGGGTGAGGATTGGAGCCTCTTATTGGTTGGTGCCTGCAGAAAATCAGTGGTGAGAGGCAGTTGGAGCTTGCCTTTGCATCACAACAATAATAAGATGTGGTTTTCTCCCTTTATGGGTTTCCACGTATATCTGGTGTCTATGTGCATGATTTCTATGTGTTGATATGATATATCTATTCTGCTAATACTTGCTGCTAACATATTAAGACTGTTGGTGCATTATCTAATCTTCTTATTAATTGCTGCTCATAAATAAAGATTGCTCACACATTATGTTGATCATGAAATGAAGGTGTTAATAAAGTAAAATAAGTTTTAAAGAAAAAAGTTTTAAAATTCCATGAATGTGTTAAACTGATTCACCCCCCCCCTCTCAGTTTAAATAAGAGTTCAACAATTGGTATCAGAGCGGGTTCCTTGTATATCAGTATAACAACTGAAAGGAGATCCTAGGCTCTCAAGATGGCAAGTCAAGAAGGAAGCTCAACCAATAAATCCCCTTTCTTTACAGGTGCAAATTATGCCTTTTGGAAAATAATAATGAAAGCTTATATAATGTCTTTAGGATTAGAAGCTTGGGATGCTGTGGAAATTGGATATGTCACAAAGTCAACTGATACAGAGAAAGAAGCTAAAGAAAGCTTTGTAGCTAATGCAAAAGCAATGAATGCAATCTTAAATGGACGATGTGAAGCTGAGTTTATCAAAATAATGCACAGTAAGACTGCCAAAGATATGTGGGACACTCTAGAGAATATCCATGAGGGAAATAAAAAGGTTAAGACTGCCAAACTTCAAGTATATAGAGCTCAGTTTGAAAATTTAAAAATGAATGATGATGAAGATGTTGGTAGCGTCTTCTTAAAAGTTGCAGAAATTGTTAACAGTATGAAAGCGCTTGGAGAAACAATACCAGAAGGTATAATTGTACAAAAGATTCTAAGATCTCTTCCATCCAGATTCAACCCCAAGGTGTCTGCAATAGAAGAAACAACTGATTGGGAAGACCTTGACCATGAACCAGCTACTAGGAAATCTTACAGCATATGAGATGAGGCTCCCACAGAAGAAGCCAAGTACAAGGTAGGCAGCATTCAAAACAGAAAAGAAGAAAGAAGAAAAGGAAGACATATGCTCTTGCTCTGATGAAGAAGAGGCTAAATTTGTCAAGAAATTGGATAGAGGATCAGGTAGATACAAAGGTAAACTTCCTTTTAAATGCTTTAACTGTGGAAGAGTTGGACATTATGCTGCTATATGTCCTCACAAGAAAGTAAGAAATCAAGCTCAAGAATCAGAGAAAGACACATCAAAGAATTGGCAGAAAGGAAAGAAATTCAGCAGAAAATCCTTCTATGCACAGCAAGACAGTAGTGCATCTGAAGACTCAGATGAACCCTCAGGAGAAGAGGGAACCTCTGAATTTTTACTAATGGCCATAGAAGATCTTGAAGGACTCTTGTTAGAAGAAGAAGAAGAAGGGGAAGTCGATCTTTAGGGGGAGCTAAGAAGTGCTCTGGAGGAGATTGACAGACTCAAAATAAAATGCAGAAAACAAAAAGAGATTCTCCTCAAATGGGTAAAAGAAGAACAAAATTCAGAAGTCCTCATGCAGCTGAAGGTAAAGCTTGAAGAAGCCAAGAAGATAGAAGATATATTACTTCAGCAAATCAAGGATAAAACCCAAGAACAAGAGAAGTTGGAGGAAGAAGTGGTATGTCTCAGGAAGAAAATAGAAAATGCTCAAAGGACAGTGGTTATAAACTCTTCTCAAACAACAAGCTCTAGCAAGTTGAATGATATCCTGGTTGCTCAAAGATCCCCAATGATAAAAACAGGAATAGGCTATGAAGGAGAATCGAGTAAAGGCAAAGAAAAGGAAAAAAAAAATATAATTTTTGTAAAAGCAAAGAAGACTGATGAAGAAGCCCAGACAATTCCTACAAAAGAAGAACCATGTAATAAGGATGACAGAGATCAGAAGAAATCTCTAGTAACAAGGAATATAATGAATACTAAGATGGCAGAAAAAGAATCATATGCCCCTGAGTATATCAAGTTTGGAAGTCATTAGAGGAGATTCTTGCCTCCTATGAAGAATGCCACCTGTTATGTTTTCCACAAGCCAGGACACATTGCTGCATATTTTCATGCAAGGAGGAATGATTCAAACCAACAAAATATGCAAGCATGGAAGAGACAACCTTACATCAGGTATGCAAGTAATTTCTATGGTTATTGCTTTTATTGTAAGGATTTTGGCCATAGAATTATTGAATGTAGAAAGTATGGACAAAGACTGATGTTCAATACCTCAAGGAGGTTTATGAGTCAAAGCAATTCTATTCATGCTCACAATTCTGCAAAAACTATAATCAAATGTTGTATATGCTATCAAGTTGGACATATATCTTCCAAGTGTTCTCTAAAAGGATATAATTCATCACCTCACAAAAGATACCAACCAAAAGGGGGCCTCCAGTGGATAAAGAAGGTGAATAAATGTGACTTGGCTTTAACTGCTCAATATTTGAAGAGTCAATGATATTTGGATAGTGGCTTCTCTAAACACATGACAGGAGACAAAAACAAGTTTTTAACTCTTGATGAAAAGAAATTAGGCAATGTCACTTTTGGAAATGACAAATCAGGAAAGATCAAGGGAAAAGGATCAGTCAGCATAGACAATGGCAGAGGAAAGGCCCAAGATGTATTATATGTAGATGTGGAGAAACAAGAAAACAAAATTTGCGAGTGTCAGGTGGATGTGATAAAGAAATTTGTGGAAAGTTCTCTTTAGGCACAAGACCGTGTGGTCAAGATTAAACACCGAAGAAGAAACTCTGTAAAAGGTGTTGTTCGAACGGTAAATGTGTACATAGTGTGGAGGTTGGAAATATACCATCTGGCAAAAAAATAGAAAGTCATGGTGTGTAGGAGATTGGGATATCCAGCTTTGACCATATGTTGGTGAGCAAGAAGAAATAGCGAAGTCTTCAGAAATAAGAAAGGCACACAAACACAATATGCAAATCTTGTCAGTTGGGAAAACAAACTCGCACATCCTTTAAATCTAAAGAAGAGTTATCAACAAGAAGACCACTGCAACTTGTGCACATGGATCTGTGTGGAACTGCAAGAACTAAAACACCAAGTGGAGAGTCCTACTTTATGCTGATAATAGATGATTTCTCCAGAATGACATGGGTTGCTTTTCTCAAGAATAAATCGGAAGCTCTGGACAAATTCAAAACATTTAAAGCATTAGCAGAAAATCAGACAGGATGCAAGCTGAAATGCATCAGATCAGACAGAGGAGGTGAATTCACTGATTATGACTTTGCAAACCTATGCAATGAACATGGCATAAAACAAAAATTTACTATTGTAGGGACACCTCAGCAGAATGGAGTAGCAGAGAGACAAAACATATCTGTTCAAAAAATTTCTAGAGCCATGATGCAAGAGAATAATATTGCTCAAACCTTCTGGGCAGAAGTAGTGCACAGAGCAGTACATATCCTTAATAAAGCTCACTTAAGGCCAAGCAGTGAAAAGACTCCCTATGAACTATGGCATGGAAAGCTAGACTCAATCAAACATTTCAGAATCTTTGGAAGCAAGTGTTACATAAATAATAATGATGAAAATCTTGGCAAATTTGATGCAAGAGCAGATGAAGGGATATTTCTAGGATATGCCTCCAAAAGCAAAGGGTACAGGTGCTACAACAAGACCCTTTGGAAGATAGTTGAAAGTATTGATGTGAGATTTGATGAAGAACTTCCAAACAATACTAGAGATACAGACTGCTGCAGTACATCAGACAACAATGAAGAAGAGGACGAGAATGATGATGAAACCAACAAGACAACAGAAGATGCAGAGCTGAGCTCAAAAAACCCCTCAAGATACACTCAGAAGAATCATCCTGAAGATCAGATCATAGGAGACAAGAAAGCAGGAGTCTAGACAAGAAGGCAGCTAACAGAACAAACAGAAGAAGTATACATAGCCATGTTATCACAAATAGAGCCAAAGAAATTTGAAGAAGCCAGCAAGGACAAGTATTGGATAAAAGAAATGAATGAAGAATTGGACCAAATTGAGAAGAACAATACCTGGGAACTAGTTCCTAGACCTATTGAGAAAAATATCATTGGTTCAAAATGGGTTTTCAAAAACAAAATGAATGAGCAAGGACAAGTAATCAGGAATAAAGCTAGGCTGGTCTGCAAAGGGTACTCACAAATAGAAGGACTTGATTATGATGAAACATTTGCCCCTATAGCCAGAATGGAAGCTATCAGAATGTTCCTGGCATTTGCATGCTATCAAGATTTCAAGGTATATCAAATGGATGTAAAATCTGCTTTTCTTAATGGTGATCTAGAAGAAGAAGTGTACATGGAACAACCAGAAGGTTTCTCATTGACAGATAAAGAAGACTATGTATGTAAACTAAAAAAGGCCCTATATGGACTGAAACAGGCTCCTCGTGCTTGGTACTCAAGACTGGATAAATATTTGCAAAAACAGGGTTTTAAAAGAGGTGGAGTAGACAACAATCTATACATAAAAGCCCATGAAAATGAACTCCTAATTGTTGTTGTATATGTTGATGACATTATGTTTGGAAGCAATAGAGATGAGCTAGCAAAAGGATTTGCAGAAGAGATGAAATCAGAGTTTGAAATGTGCATGATTGGAGAGCTCAGTTTCTATTTAGGACTTCAAATTCAGCAAAGGAGCACAGGTACATTCATCTCACAAGAAAAATACCTAAAAGAAATGCTGAAAAAATTCAAAATGGAAGATTGCAAACCTATGTCAACTCCCATGACCACAGGTTGCAAGCTGTGTGCTGATGATGGGTCTGCTGATATAGATCAAAAACTCTACAAATCCATGATTGGAAGTCTATTGTACCTGACTGCATCAAGACCAGACATCATGCTAACAGTAGGACTAGTGGCTAGATATCAAGAAGCACCTAAACAAAATCACCTTCTTGCAGTCAAAAGAATATTCAGATATCTACAAGGAACAACACTGTATGGACTTTGGTATCCTAAAAGCAAAAAATTCACTTTATCAGCATACACAAATGCAGATTGGGCCAGTTGTGTTGATGACAGGAAGAGTACAAGTGGAGGTGCTTTCTATCTAGGAGAAAGCCTAGTGGCATGGCTAAGCAAGAAATAAACATCCATCTCTCTGTTTACAGCTGAAGCAGAATATATAGGAGCAGCAGCCTGTTGTACTCAAGTCATATGGATGAAGCAGACTCTTCAAGACATGAAGGTAAGCATTAATGAACCTATCTCAATCAAATGTGATAATACAAGTGCTATAAGTATATCTAAAAATCCTGTGCTTCATTCAAAAACTAAACATATACCAATCAAGTATCATTTTCTTCGAGAACAAGTGGCTCAGAAGATAGTTAAACTGGACTATGTATCAACAAAAGAACAGATAGCAGATATATTTACCAAACCACTTGCCAGAGAACCATTCGAATACTTGAGAGACAAACTAGGGGTAGTATCTGTAGATACTATTCTCTAATATGAAGAGAAAGTACAGTCTCAGGGGGAGAGCAAAACAAAGATATCATTCTAGGGGGAGAACAGCCAGCAAGATAAGCATAAAACAAGTCCACAGGATCAGCATTATCAATATTATCAGCATTCAGAAGCAACAAGAACCTTTCAATCGTAAAATGCATCATCTCTGTCTGCAATCTAGCACATATTACAGCCACTACAAATGAAACACAGCTATAAAACATATATCGGCTCACTATACCAAAGTGTTCTCTCAACAAGTTTCATACATCACTCTGGAGCAGCATAGTACAATTTCAGCAGAAGAGGACCTAAACGTAACTCAGAGAAAGGAAATGCAACGACAGAGCCCATACAGAGAGATGAGGCGTCGTCATTTGCCATTGATGTCAAAGGGGGAGGAAGAACAAACAACAGGAGGAAGAGCAGGCAAACAGGAAGAGCAAGCAACAAGAGAAAGAGAAAGCAAACAGAGAAAGTGGATTGCCTTCAATGCCAAAGGGGGAGACTGTTGGAAATATTGTCATTGATGGAAAAGGAGGGAGCACTCAGGCAAAGGAGGCAGCGCTGAAGCAGAGGAAGGAAAAAGAAGCACAGTGAAAGCAATAGAGGCAGCAAGAAAAATGTCAAAATGTAACAGTCATAGAAGCACAGTGAAGAACCGTTATCGGAAGGTAGAGACAGAGGCAGAGCGACAAAAGTAGCAGAGGCAGAGACAGAGGCAGAGAGCTATTACAAAATTTTGGGAATCGCACACTCCAGCCGGTGTTATACATATAATATAACACAAACATTATTCCGGGAATCACTTCACTCCAGCGGAAAAAAACATATATAAACATATATGTGCAGCGCATCACATAAACAAAGGTCTAAGCTCAAATATATAAGTGGAGCACTTTATTAAAAGAGCGCACAAAACGAAGATTTAAATGGTGGGACCCCTCCTCAATCGCAATAGGAGAAAAACTGTGAAGCGTAATATGTAACCCATAGAAAATTGCGATTGCGATGAGAATTCGGACCCGATGGGTCTATAAATCATGACTAATATATATTTGAGTTCCAGGTCTAATCGCATCAGCACTGGTCAATCGCATCGGAGAATATATGAATTGCGATTGCGATTGGAAGTCCGGACCCGATGGAGGTATGAATTATAATTCAAACATGTTTGAAGTCCTTTCCCAATCGCATCGGCAAAATACAATGAACAGTGGCCAATCGCAACACATATTAAAATACTTGCGATTGAGATTAAGAGTTCAGACCTGATGGGTGTATTAACGATGGTTTATATATATTTGAATTCCGGCTAATTGCATCGGAGATTATAAGAGCGTCGGAACATATATTAAATGACTTGCGATTGCGATTGAAGCCTGGACCCGATGGGCTTATAAACCATGAGTAACAAGTTTTTGAAGTCCGACATGATCGCATCGGAACAACCCAATCGCATCGGAGAAAATCTGGCAGCAGATCACTTGCAACTAAAAGTTGTGATTGCGATTGAAGCCCGGACCCGATGGGATTATTAACTATGATTAACACGTGTTTGAGTTCCAGTTCTAATCGCAATCGGAAATTTGTGAAGGTGCTGTTATATATAAATATATATATAAAGTTGTTGCGATTGTATTGAAAAGTGGCGCGTGGTCTGTGGACCCACGGGCCTCGGCTTAAGGTGGAGGGCGATTATTAATATACGACTGTGATATATGTCCGTTCCGCTTGCGGAATGTTCCACATCAACAAGACACTAATCACATAAAAGGGATTGGAGTTCCTCCAGATTACAGTCAGCAGATATAAAAGCACAGTTACACGTATGCAGCAGTTACACCACAGCAGAGGACAGAAGATCAAACAGAACTGAAAAGAGATAAAACATAGTCACAGAAAAGAAAAAGACACAGTCAGAGAAAAGACAAATGCGCAGCAAGCCAAGAGACAAAACGAGTGAGCTGGAGTTCTCATTTAAATTTGAATGTAAATGTTTTATTTAAATTTATATTGTTGTGATGCATTGGCAAGTCTCCGAAAGAGAGCAAATATCCCACTGTAATATTAAAATAAGCACCTACAGTTACATTTTTCTGAGTGAGCTGAAAAGAGATGAGAAGGCAGAAGGAAAAGAGACATGGCTGTCCATTTCGAATTCCCAGTGGAATACAAATAGCCATGAAGCTATTTTTCTATAAAACAGGGTAATATTTAAGGGTAAAAAGTTGACGAAAAAGGAGTGAGAGAAGAAGAGAGTATGCAGCAGAATTAAAGAGAGTTGAAGAGAATAAGAAAGCTGCAAGAAGAATGTGAATAAGGAGGAGCTGAGCAAAGAAGAAGAAGGGGCTGAGCAGAGATGATGCAGGTCTGATATAAGAGTTGATGAACAGCAGAGAAGAAGGTACAGAACAGAGCTGATATCCAAGGTAAATCAGCAAGTGTTTTTCTTTTGAAAGAGTAAGGAAGTTGGAGCTTCCTTATCAAGTTGTAGCTTGATAGATGTCAGTTGTAGCTGACTGAGGTAGGAGCCTCCTGTAGGTTGGTGCCTGCAGAAAATAGATGGGAGTTGGTGCTTCCACATCAAGTTGTAGCTTGATAAAATGTCAGTTGTAGCTGACTGAGGTAGGAGCCTCCTGTAGGTTGGTGTCTGCAGAAAATAGATGGGAGTTGGAGCTTCCTTGCAAGTTGTAGCTTGCCTTTGCATCACAACAATAATAAGATGTGGTTTTCTCCCTTTATGGGTTTCCACGTATATCTGGTGTCTATGTGTTGATATTATATATCTATTCTGCTAATACTTGCTGCTAACATATTAAGACTGCTGGTGCATTATCTAATCTTCTTATTAATTGATGCTCATAAATAAAGATTGCTCACACATTATGTTGATCATGAAATGAAGTTGTTAATAAAGTAAAATAAGTTTTAAAGGAAAAAGTTTTAAAAGTCCATGAATGTGTTAAACTGATTCACCCCCCCCCTCTCAGTTTAACTAAGAGTTCAACACGAAACACTTCCACTAACCCTCCTAAGCAGTTTAAACCATGAATTCGCAGGATTTAAATAACGTTTGTGTGTTTTTGTGCAGGTTTAATGAATTTCAAGATAAAACCCTCCCGTAGGAAAATTACAGTGTTATGGGTCGAGGATGACGATCCTCATAGCCCTGAATACAAATTAAGGAGATTAGGGGTTTAAATTTCATGGTTTGGAAGGGTCGATGAGTCATGATCATCAAATTTTCAGACAAAAAACTCCAACAAACCCTCTGTGCACCTACAAGCAACATAACACACTGAGCATCAATCAATTGAAGGATCAAAGCATAATCAGAAGATTAAAGGCTCTAAACAGAGTTTAAAGGAATCAAAGGCATAAATCAGGCATAAACACAGTGTTTAAAGTAAACCAGTGTTTAAAAAGTGAAAGAAGACAAAAAAAACAAAGGACACCTCAAAATCCACATCAGAGGGGCTAATTGAACGCCCAACTACCAAATTTTCCACCTACAGCCTCTCTGCCTCAAAGGAAAACCCAAGTCAAATCTCAGCCAGCAACATTAAAAACTAAGGCAGATGACAGTAATTACAAACAAAGGAAGATATTTCATACTGTCAGTAAAGTTATTTTAAAAGATGAAAAGAGCCTTAAGTCAATATTTTCACCCACTGAGCCTAAAAAATAGAAAGCAGAGTTAATGAAACAGAGTTGTAATTCAAGGCTTTCCTGCCTTATGCCTTGCATGGTTTTCAAGGCTGGGAGTTGCATTTAGTGTAGAATTAATTACACTTCAATCCTAAAACTCTTCCACCTCCTCATTTTTTCTATAAATACTTCTAAAGAAGATGAGAATTTGGTTGGTTGGTCACTAGTTGTAATACTAAAACTCTCTGAAATAATACATAGTCTGTCTGAAATTGAAGAAGAAATTGAAGTCTTGGAAGCTTGATGATGTTGTTACATGCTTGTTCTTGAGAAGGCTCTATTGTTGGATCCCTGAGCTTGGTTGTTGGTGATGTATTCTAAACTGTCTATTGTTTTCCCTGTTTTCATTGTGTTTCATAAATTCTTACTACAGTATGATGAAAATTTTAGGCTAAGAAATGACTCCTAGAAGCACGTTAGACTTGTTTATCCTTCACTGTTTTATGTTTTCTTCTGCTAAGGCATTTTAGAGTCTTTAATCATTCTCTTGAACCCTTATGCTTGTTTATTTCTCAAATAGTTCAAATAGTTGGTTCCAGCATGATTTATGGTTTTCCCTGCTTGTCTGCTACCACTTGAAAGTTTTTTTTGAAGTCTCCCTTTGAAGTACCATTGTTTACAGTTAGCCAAGGAGGTTTGTTTTGATCATACCCTTTGTCCCTTCTTGAACAATTGATTTAAAGGTCTTTATAGTTGTGATCATAGATGTGTTAGGTGTTCCCTCTTCTATGACTGCAATTATCAGTGAATATTTTATGTTTTCTAAGTCCTTTGAAATAAAATCTTTGAGGAAATAGGATGTGCTCCCGAATCTTAGATTTCATTTAAAATTTTTCTTGAAGTCATCATTTGCTTAAAGTGTGATTTGTAGAATTCATGGTTAGCCCTGTCTATCAAATACCTCTTTCAGTTCAAATTATGTTTTTAAGTTCCCTATGTTGAGAATTCAATTTCTCTTTTAAAATCATTAATGTCCATCTCATTCACAAAAACTAAAGGATCCTGTGGCCAAGTTAGATTTTCCCTTTGATATCCCATATCCATTTATGAGCTTGTTTTTTACTTCTTCTTGACTCCATTTCCCAATGAATCTGACACTGCTTCTTTCTACCTATACTACCTAGACCTTTCATGTTCTGCTATACCAATTCAACCAAACAAACACTTGCACTTAATAACTAGTCTAAAATCAATACTTAAAAGCAAACAAGATATATCTTTGCAAACAAATAATTTGAGAGATCCCTCTCTAAGAGCAGGAGGACCAGATCCTGGAACTCTAAAGATTGGTTCTAATTTTGCCTTGTCTTTTGGTAAGCCAATCTATCAAAACATAGGACCCCAAAATAATGGCGATCATGGTGGGACCCTATGTAAAACCCTTAAAACAAAACACTCACTGTTCAGTACAGTATAAGTAGCTTTATTCAAGCACTACCAAGCATAATGGTGATCATGATAGGATTTATTTGAATCAGTGACAAACTAAGTAACCCTTAGGATTCTCATAAAGCCTTATCAAACCTTGAAGGAATCATCTAGCTAAGCCATAAGAGTAAAATATGTTTGTCTCATCACCGTAGCTAAGTGTTGAAACAGATTTAGGACACTCTCATAACCCATAGGACTGTAAAAACTCAGAAAATCCAAAAATATTTCAATTGGCTTCATAATAAACATGGTGGTGGAACCATAAAACATTTTACCTTCACAAAAAGCTAAAACGTTTCCACCTGGTGACTCCACAACCCTAAATAGACCTAAAGACTCCAATGGGAAACCCATTACTATCATAACATCATACAAACCCAGTTAAGAAGACTTTGAGGATTAAAGTTTTTCTTGCTAAATATCAGTTAGCCCACTGAAGATTGTCATATTTGGTTAAAATTTTCTTGATGTTGGGTCTGAAAACATAGCATAGTGGCTTCTAAAAGAGTTCATACTAGAGCATATCCTGAACCAAACCCTCCTGAGATCCTAAAAGCATACTTAGAAGTCTCCTAAGGCTCAAGCTTCAACTATTGACAGAACAGTCTAAAGAGCTAATCGTGTTCCTGAAAACCTTACAGTTCTGTAAGATTCACAAGTGGACTTAAGAAACCCATTCAAAACTAGGTCAGTTGATGATAGAGATCAGATATATTTTGAGTCTCCACCTTCATCCCAAGATAGAGGTGAACATCCTGGTAGCAGAGAAACTACT
Source organism: Pinus albicaulis (assembly GCA_034641835.2). NCBI lineage: Eukaryota > Viridiplantae > Streptophyta > Pinopsida > Pinales > Pinaceae > Pinus > Pinus albicaulis. Next base: position 224,285,904 of record CM076570.1, read on the forward strand.
CCACCTTATTTACATTTCTTTCATAATTTTGGTTTCTTTCATCCAAGATCTACTCAAAAATCTCTTACTGGTCCATCCACATCTGTTCTTCACACACCCACTGTTCAAATCACACCATTCCATCAACCCCCTCTCATTTTACATCCTCCACCTGTAAACCCCCCAATTTTTCCACAACCTCCTATCATGGCAACATGGTATGCCCCTCTAGTCCTTCCTTTACCTCTAGTCAATTTTCCACAGGACTATCAGTCCAAGATACCCTTATATGATGCCAGTGGTGCTACTACTGCTTCACAACATGTGGACAGGATGAATGACTATTTTGATAGAAATGAGATTGATGATGAAACTGTCAAACTCAGATTGTTTTCTCAAATCTTAGGGGGAGAAGCAAGAAAATGGTTCAAAAGCTTAACCCCTAATAGTATTAATGACCTCCAGGCCTTTCATCAATTATTCTTAAACAAGTGGGAAGTTAGAAAAAACCCTCTCCAAATACTTTCAGACTACAACAATCTCAAAAGAAACACTGGGGAAAGTGTTCAAGATTATTGCACTAGGTTCAATAGTGTTTATAATGCTCTTCCCCCAGATTTTAAACCTCCACAAGGCTTAGCTTTGAACAAGTTTCCTAAAGGATTTAAGCCTAAAATGGCCTATCAGCTAAGAGAAAGAGACCCTTTGACTCTAGAAGAGATGCAAAAGGGAGCTCTTGCTATGGAAGTGAATTTGATTGAGAAAAAAGCAAGGATGAGGAATGAAAAGAAAGTATTATTTAGGGAGGAATTTGCACCCTCCACATCTAGCTCAAAAATGGAAAGGATGATGGAAGAAATGATGAAAAAGATGAGCATACTTGAGAGAACACAAGCTAGAGAAAATTAGAACAACCCCAAAAATAGAAATAGGAACCAGAATTATAAAAGAGAAAACAATCAAGATAGAAAAAATGACAATGACCAACAAATTAGACCTCCCTTCCAACAAAACTATGTAGATCAAGATGAGGAAGAAAGGGAGATTGAAATATTGGGAGAAAATCATGTAAAATTGATTGTATCAGACAGTGAGGATGATGTTTTCCTCACTGAAGAAGAACAAGGTTTCTTCTCCTCAGAACAAAATAAGAACACTTATGAGGATTCTAAAGATTATAGGTTGGGTTTTGAGAATGCAATCATGGAGGTACATAAACAGTATGATCTAGGAAGCAAAGGGAACCTAGATAATTCAAAGGATAAAAACATTAGCACTGCTGTTAGGAAAAATACAAACAATCAACCTAAGAAAACAACAGAGAAAACCAACACTTTGGCTAAGAAAAAAGATTAAAACAAAGAGAAAAGCAACCAACCAGATGTTGAGCAAAGCAACCCTAGCACTTCAGCTAGTGGCCCTAAAAAAATTGTCCCAAATAGCAGTCCAAACAAAGTTCAGCAAAGTAGAATTGCTAAAAGGAATTCAATTGAAAAAACAGATGTAAATATGAAAAAATCAATAGTTCCTTTCATCCTTGAGGGAGAGATTGCAAAGATAAAAATTATCATACCCCTAGTTGAACTAGTGATCCAAGAAGTGTACAAAAACCAAGTTTTGAAAGCTTTGAACTTAGGAAGTGACACTGATACTTTAAACCTAACAGATGACAAGCTTGAGTTATTGTTTGGTTCAGAAGTTGAAGGAAAATACCAAGAAGGAGCTGTCCCTCCCTTCTATGTTAGTTTGAATATACATGAAAGCATATTACACAATGCCATGTTAGACTCTAGAGCTTCACATAATCTTATGCCCAAAGTAGTAATGGAAAGCTCAGGCTTAGAAATTATTAAACCATACAAGGATCTGTATTCCTTTGATTCAAGCAAAGTAAAATGCTTGGGTTTAATCAAAGATTTATGTGTAAACTTATCTCAGATCCCTGCCAAGAGTCTAGTTATGGACATAGTAGTAGCTGACATTCCCCCAAAGTATGGCATGCCTTTATCAAGATCATGGGGAGAAAAACTTCAGGGGAGCCTTCAAATGGACATGTCTTATGCTACCATCCCAGTTTTTAACCAAAAAAAAAAATTATACAGGGAATCCCATATGAAATACATGGTGAGAAACATAGATAAACCAAACAACTATCCAATCTATTCCATTCAATCAAGTGTATATTCCTTTATCTTGTACAATGAAGATCAAATCACTCAACAAGAAAATTAAAACAAAGAGGAAATTAGTTTACCTGAACAATAAAAACTTCCCTCAAATAAAATACAAAACATTAGCAATCAACAACAACAAGAAAATTAAAATGAGACAGAAATACTTTGGACAATAAAATTTGATGGGGCTTGTAATAAAACAAGTGCAGGGCTAGGTGTATGGATTCAAAATACAAATTAGGGTTATTCATATAAACTAGATTTTCCATGCACCAACAATGTCACTGAATATGAAGCCCTTCTCCTTGGCTTGCAATTGCTTAAACAATTAAAAGCCCAAAAGATATCAATCCTAGGAGATTATGAACTTATCATAAGACAAATCAAAGGAGAATATTCAGCTAAAAACCCAAGATTTAGAGAATATCGAAATGCTGCCCTTGATTTATTAAATACCTTTGAAAAATATGAACTCATTTTCATTCCAAGAGCACAAAATCATCTAGAAAATGAACTTTCCTTCACTGCCAGTAATTGCCAAGTACCTCAGATAAATGAACATCTTAACATAAAAGTAAAAATCAGGCCTGTAGTGCCTGACAATGAGGACCAATGGCAAGTATTTGACACTGACAAACACATAGATGATTTCCTAAAATCAGAAAATGATTTTTCCATACCAGCATTAGAAACCAACCATAAAGAAAACTGTTTGGATAATGAACAAATCCCAGAAACAGAAATGACATATTCTGCTAATATAAATCACTATGAGAATATTTTTGAAGCAGAATTAATTGATAACGTAGACCAGAAAGACTTGGAAGCTTTACAATGCAAGAATGATACAATTCCAAGGGATCTCACACCTTTAGAACACCTTTTTGACTTCAATGATGTAGCTAAATAACCTAGAATGGAGCCTGTAGAAACAAATGTAGAAGAACATAACATAGGCAGCCTAATAGAACCCAAAATGATCAAACTGTCCAGCACTCTCCCAGCTCATATAAAATTTCAATACATAGAGATGTTCAAAGAATTTAGAGATGTGTTTTCTTGGGGATACAAAGACCTGAAATCTTATGACACTAGCATCATTCAACACAAAATTCCTCTTAAGGAAAATCAGAAACCTTTCCAACAAAAAATAAGAAGAATAAACCCTGTTTTATTACCTTTAGTTAAAAAATAAGTTGAAAATATGTATGATGTTGGGATTATAGTACCCATTAGATATTCAGAGTGGGTGTCAAACATAGTTTCTGTTAGGAAGAAGATAGGGGAAATCAGGTTCTGCATTGACTTTAGAAATCTAAATAGATCCTCCTTGAAAGAAAACTACCCCTTGCCCAAGATGGACCATATATTTCAAAGGGTAGTTGGGTCAAGAAGAATATCACTTTTGGATGGATTCTCAGGTTACAATAAGGTGTTAGTTCTCCCAAGTGATCAACACAAAAGTGCTTTTACTACACCTTGGGGAACCTTTATGTATGTCAAAATGCCAGTTGGTTTGATGAATGCAGGGGGCACCTTCCAAAGGGCCATGGAAATAGCCTTCTATGAAGATATTGGCTATTTTATAATCATTTACCTTGATGACATAACTGTTTTCTCTAAAAATGATGAAGAACACTTGATTCATTTAAGAAATTTTTTTGAGAAATGTAGGAAATTCGGCTTATCTTTGAATCCCAAGAAGACACTCTTTGGTCTCCAAGAAGGCAAGCTTCTTGGTCACATAATTTAAGAAGAGGGAATCAAAGTAAACCCTAAAAGGATTGATGGCATATTGAAAATTAGCCATCCAAGAAGCCTCAAAGAATTACAATCTTTCATTGGGAAGATAAATTTTTCGAGGAGGTTTATCCCCAACCTTGCTCACCTAATAAGAAACATTACAAACATGCTTAAGAAAGAGGTAGGTGTGAAATGGACTACACAAGCTAAACAATCATTTGAACTGGTTAAACAAGCTCTCACTCAAACACCAATCTTGATTAGTCCAGATTTCACCAAAGACTTTTATATCTTTTCTTTTGCATCTGAACATACAATAGCTGCAGTATTAATTCAAAATAATGATTTGGGGCAAGAAAAACCAATATCCTTTTTTAGTCGGGCCTTAAGATATGCTCCTCTCAAATATAACATCATGGAGAAACAAGCCTTAGCATTAGTGAAAGCATTAAAAGACTTTAGAGTCTACATTTTACACTCTCACATAATTGCTTTTGTTCCACATACTGTTGTCAAGGATATTCTAAGTCAAGACCCTGATGGTAAAAGGGGAAAATGGTTTTCTACTATTCTTGAATATGACTTAGAAATCAGGGCCACCAAACTAATCAAAGGGTAGGGATTAGAAAAACTCATGGCTGAGTCAAACTTCCAAGCACTAGATATGAATATGGTAGATGTGTTGGAAGAAATAGAAGAATTCACTGCTCCTTTCATTAAAGAAACATTTTTGAAATCTCCTTGGTACGTTGACATCATTTATGTGGTTTTATATTTCAATGCCCCTCTTTCTTTGTCTAAAAATAAAGCTAGATTTTTGAAACAGAAGGCTTTGAATTATTGCATATTAGATGGGGTATTATATTGGAAAAATGTTGTTGGATTTTTTCTTAAATGTTTACTTGAGGATGATGCATGAAAAATCATGCATGAGCTGCATGAAGGAGAATGTGGAGGACATCTCTTCTGGAAGACCATAGCAAATAAAGTCCTCAGATCTGGTTACTATTGGCCTACCCTTTTCCAAGACACTCAAAATTTAGTCATGTCTTGCCATAATTGTCAATTTTTTTATGGCAAAAGAAAGCTCCTTCCCTTACCCTTACATCCCATCAGTGTTGAGGCACCCTTTCAACAATGGGGCTTGGACTTCATTGGGGAAATTCACCCATATTCATCAGCCCAACATAAGTGGATCCTCACTGCCACTGATTATTTCACCAAATGGAGAGAAGCCAACCATCTAGGAATGCTACTAACTCTGTCATTATCAAGTTCATTGAAACAAACATATTATCCAGATTTGGTTGTCCTAGAAAAATCATCACAGATAATGTTGTTGCCTTCAAGTCTAAAATAATGGTTGATTTCTGTTACAAATACCACATCACATTAGGCCATTCTACTGCCTACTATCCCCAAGGAAATGGATTAGCTAAATCCTCCAACAAAAGCCTCATCAATATCAACAAAAATTTGTTGGAGTAGAATCAGAATTCATGGCACAGTAAGCTGGTTCATGCCTTGTGGGCTGATATATTAACTACTAAGAAGTCAATAAACATGTCCCCCTATCAGCTGGTCTATGGCATGGATGCAGTCTTCCCAAAATCATTAGGAGTTCCAATCATGAAACTCCTTCAAGAAGTGCAAACTGAGGAAAATGATATGCAGAGAAGAATCAACCAAACAATTCATTTACAGTAGTCCAGAGAAGAAGTCTATGAAAGAACATAACTAGTCCAAGAAAATATCAAGAAACTATTTGATAAAAGGACTAAGGCAAACAATTTCCAAGTTGGAAATGTGGTTCTAAAATGGGATT